>OX376210.1:35000-106002 GCA_947363905.1 Lithophane semibrunnea | reverse complement strand
GGGTTAGTGAGGTGATTGAGAGGGGGTAGGGCGTTAGGAAATTACTACGGGAGGGGATTAAGTTTATTTGTGCCAGAACAGTTACGATGAAAAATGTTAAGGCCCCAAAATATTTGGGGGGGGGGGGGGGAATTCAATATATTAATAATTTAGAGGGGGTAGACAGTAGGGGGTGGTCTGAGGAGCGCCCCAGCATATACTATACGCAGTATAGCATATGCAGACCGGGGTCAAAAACGGGCTAACTCGCTCCGTTCCCGAGTTATAGGCTTTTCTAGGTTTTTTAAAGTCCCAGGTTTGATGCCCGTTTGATGATCACGAATTTTTCACCAATAAAAACAAAATATTTTTTTTTTTTTTTTTTTTGGAAAAACTAATTCTTAATTTAAACAATACGAAATATATACTTAGGCTAGGTTTAAAATAAACATAGGTATTCAATATAACTAACAAGATATGACGTATAATTCCAGCTCTTGAGAATTACGATACCTAGTTGAAAATCAGCTTTTTTGTATTAGCCTTTTTTGAAAATAAAAAATTATGTCTAAATAGATTTTGCTCTAGAAACGTCTGATCAGTTTTTATTCTTTAACTGGGTTAAGCCTAGGCCGAGTTATAGCTTAGTTTAATTCTAGTTTACAAAAGTACGGAAAAACAAAGTTATGTCAAAGCGTGGGAATATGTTGTTGTGTCGGATTTTTTCCAGTTTATTGACCAAGTAATGAATATAAGTTCTTGAAAATTTTTTCCAAGCTAGTTTATTAATTACTTTATATGGATCCAATTTTTAAAATACACAGATATCTTAATAGTTTGGAATAAAAAAGATTTAAAAGGAGAACACAAGTATTTTGACCGGCAAATACCTGGTGTATGGTCAATTTTTGCAAAATTTAATGAGAAAAATTCCAGGTGGTAGGCAGCAGCCTCAGGAAGCTTCTCGAGTCGTCAGAATCAGCCGCTGTCTTCTTGAAGGTGATTTTCCAAGAGTTATAGACACCAGGAATTTCTGTCGGTTTGAAGAAAATTGGTGTAGCTCCTCGGATGTCTGCAGTTGGTTACCTCAAAATAACTGAGGTGGTCAGTAACACGGTACCACAAGCGAGGCACCTGGTCACAGGAAATTTTATTCTCAATTTTTGGACGTGTTCCTCAATTTTGATGGTGTTTACTCCACTTTTCGCTCCGCGGTACGGAAAACTGCTTGGAAAACACAGTTAGATGTTCAGAAAAATTCTGAAATTTTTTAGGGAGGTAGACACTGAGCTAACCCTTATTTTAAGACAAAAACGTTCGGGGGTCGTCGCGATCAATCACGAGATGCACTCACTTTTGAGAAAAAGTTTCTGTTTTGCGCCGTATTTTCACTGGGTGTTTCGGAAAACCGGTTGGAAAACCCCCTAAGGCAATTGGGAAAAATCTGAATTTCCGCAGGGGTGTGGTCATTGAGAGGGCGCGTCCTTACACAATTTAATCTTTATAGGTTGTCGCGATGAATCTTGCGCCGCACGCACTTATTTGTAATTTTTGCCACTTTTTTTGGTTTGGGAACAGTTTTTTGTACACGGATTTTTTGTCCCTCGTCTGATCACTTTTTTGAAAGCACTTTTAGGAAGCCCGCACAAGCCCGCAACTTTTGATGTGTAACTCGGGTGTTTAAGAGCACAAAAACCACAAACTTGGATTTTTCTAAACGGAGCGCGGTTTAAAGTGAACTACTCGCGGCGGGGGACACCGGGTGACTGGTTAGGTTAGGTTAGGTTAGGTTAGGTTAGGTTAGGTTAGGTTAGGTTAGGTTTTTTTTTTTTTTTTTTTTTTTTTTTTTTTTTTTTTTTTTTTTTTTGGCAGGAGTGGGAAATCCTCATGGACGCCCAGACTGACTCACTTATGACCCAGTCTGGGCAGTGCCGGACTCCTACCGGCTAAAACCACACTCCTGCCCTTGCTCAGTGTCCCTCTGACATAATCAGAGACCTTGTTTGGCAATGATTGTTTGTTTTAGTCGTTCTTCTTTCGTATGTCCCTACATTTTACATAACGAATTACTTCTCTAGACGTATTATTTTTGTGTTTTCTTGGTTTTTCCATGTTATGAGTCTACCTTTGCTAATTCCTAAAATTTAAAAATAAAATTTTACTATACCTATTTATTAATCTATGCTATCAACAGTATGGCTATGCTAATATATATACAATATATTGTATAGACATAGTTTCTTATCAAACTTTTTTATATTTATTACCTATCCTATAAATGTTTATTACTAGTTTGTTATACCTTTCCTTTATGCATTTTTTTATCATTTTTGGCACCTCAGACTCATTATTAATTCTGTTTTTGGGATAATGATAGATTGCCTGTGCACTCCGGAATTGTTCAGTGCCGCAAATGCTGCTTTCTAGAGTGTAGACCTCGTATTTCGCATCAATGAGCTTGTTTGGCCACAACGGTAAATTAATTTTGATGCTAGTTTTGATTATTTTAATTGTGTTGTTTATAATGTGTAAGCTGACTTCTGAATGAATTGTATGTTTGAAAGTGTATATGTGTAATGAAATTAATTTGGAGTCGACTTTTAATTGTGCCAATTTCTCATGAAGTTGGCTCCAATTTGCGTGTCTTGAGGTAAGATAATGTACGGTTTTAATATTAAATGTAATTTTAACTTTGTGAAAACTTATTTCGGAAAAGTACCGTTGTGGTCCGATCGATTGTTACTTCCGGGAAGAACTGGCTGCACCTTAGCAATACGCCACCGATAGGCGTGCTAACGCATCCCATTTTAGGCGCATCGGGCACTCGTTGTCGAAGGCGCTATGACCAGTCTTCTCCATCTTTGCCAAAAAACAGTTGTGGCACTTAGGTACTTCCTCTGCCAGCCGTGACGGACAGTCGGCCCGCATGTGGGGGTCACCACAATGAATGCAGAGGTCTGCGGGCTGCGTGCACAGTTTTCGACTGTGGCCGAAGCGCAGACAGCGGGTGCACTGCACCAGTGGGGACTGATCCTGCACTCGCACCCGCTGTAGGTCGATGTGCACGCGACCCGCCATGGTCAGCCTCTGCCACACTGAGGGGGACACCTGCAGGATGATATGGCACATGTGGGGGTTCCTAGTCTTACGACGGTACTTCACCCCCATCCTCAAATCTTCCGCAGGTATGTCCCCGATCAGGTGGATGTTTTGCCGCTTTAGGGCCTGGGTAACCTCCACATCGGAGTGGCAGGAGAGGACATCCTTGATTATGACTAGGGGGTCTTTGTTTTTGACCTCTTCTACCACCAGACCGCCCGTCTTTCTAATCCGCTCTGTGACTCTATTTAGCTCTTCCCTGGTCCTGAAGCCGACCACAACTTTTTGATCCCTCACTTTGCGCAGCCGTTCCACTCGGGTCCCTTCATTCCTGGCATCCACCGCCGTCCTGAGCTTCTCAACAACCTCTTCACCGGTGTCCTGATCATTAACGGATGATACTACAACCGAGTGAAGAGGCTGTTGGATGTTCTGCTTAGGTACGACGGCAGCCATCTCTGCGAAGGTCGGACCTTGGCCTGCGACATAGCGAGGGGCCTGCTGGAGATGCTCCGACAGAGCCTGGGTGTGGTGTTGGCACTCCTGCAATGCCTGTTTGTGCTGTCTGAGGCCTTCCACAAGGCTCTGCATCAGCTCTGTCGGCTCGTCTGTGTTCAGCTTCAGTGGAGCGGCTGTCGATATGGCTGCAGCTATGACCGTAGGTGCTGGTGTGACTGGGACTTTACTCCGCTCTGACTCCTTTACCAACTCATAGAGCCGGTTAATTGCCTTCAGTACCTCCTCCTTGATCTCAGTCTTGAGGTTGCGAGAGTTGCCCAAATGAAGCTTCGCTTTATTTAGGCAAGCTCTCGCCTCCGCAACGAGATTGGGGTAACCAGACTCGGACTTTTTTGTCGGTTTTGCGCAATCCGTGGGTACTCGGCGAGTCTCCAAAGTGCTGGGAGCGGGTGGTGTGTCGTCACGCTTTGTGTGGGCCAGAGACTTGGCCTGAGGCTCGGCTTTCCCGGCCTCCCATTCCCCGATGCTACGCCTCACACAGGGCAGCGAGGGTCCAGCCTTCTCTGCCGAACGCGGCGAACCCCTGGCGCCCGGTGAGCTCGCGTTTGTCTTGGCCGGTGTGCGGAACATAGTGGCGGTCTGTGTGAAGGTGAGATTCATGAACTTAAAACGTCAGAGGACACTAGCGATACTTCTGCGTCCCTGTAAATGGGGGAAAGGCACAGAAGTAGCTTAAAGATTAAGTCTTCCACAGCCGAAAGACCGTGGGGTCAATATTCTAAATTAAAAAGGTAAAAAGATTAATTTGAAGGACTTATAAGTAGCTTGAAGGGCTAAATATCGAAAAATAATTTTTCGCCAAATTCAAAAGTTTACCTGGCAAGACACAAAAGGGTGGGTGGGAGGGCAATTTTTTGAAGTTCTATGTTCGCTAGACGCACGTGCGAGGTGTCAAAAGACGCGTCTCGGCGCGGGCTAGCGATCTACGAGGTTATTGGAATTTATCTGGAATAAAAATTTTGTGTTTTTGCCGAAAAGCGTGTTTTTCGACTGAAAAACCTGAAATTACACCACCAGACAGGACTCGGGTTCGCGGAACGCGCACAGGAATACAGGTAAGGCAGGTAAGTAACTATTGTAACTACTAGAAAAATGATTTTTGGAAGGAATTTCGAGATAAAAATTAATTAAGGGTTGAAAATTTGGAAGATTTTTCTAAGTCCCAGAACGGAAAACGATTCCCGTTTTTGTCAAAAATTATTAGTCAAATAGTAGGGCGAAGCCTATTAAAAATCAAAATAGCTGAAAACAGCTTCAAATTGCGTCACCGGGATGCAAAGTTATAAGGGTTTGATGATTTGACTATGAAACTACGTTCCTCCTAAGGTGGATTTCGTAGGTATTTAAAATAACAGATGTGGAAATTTTTTGAAGTTCTATGTTCGCTAGACGCACGTGCGAGGTGTCAAAAGACGCGTCTCGGCGCGGGCTAGCGATCTACGAGGTTATTGGAATTTATCTGGAATAAAAATTTTGTGTTTTTGCCGAAAAGCGTGTTTTTCGACTGAAAAACCTGAAATTACACCACCAGACAGGACTCGGGTTCGCGGAACGCGCACAGGAATACAGGTAAGGCAGGTAAGTAACTATTGTAACTACTAGAAAAATGATTTTTGGAAGGAATTTCGAGATAAAAATTAATTAAGGGTTGAAAATTTGGAAGATTTTTCTAAGTCCCAGAACGGAAAACGATTCCCGTTTTTGTCAAAAATTATTAGTCAAATAGTAGGGCGAAGCCTATTAAAAATCAAAATAGCTGAAAACAGCTTCAAATTGCGTCACCGGGATGCAAAGTTATAAGGGTTTGATGATTTGACTATGAAACTACGTTCCTCCTAAGGTGGATTTCGTAGGTATTTAAAATAACAGATGTGGAAATTTTTTGAAGTTCTATGTTCGCTAGACGCACGTGCGAGGTGTCAAAAGACGCGTCTCGGCGCGGGCTAGCGATCTACGAGGTTATTGGAATTTATCTGGAATAAAAATTTTGTGTTTTTGCCGAAAAGCGTGTTTTTCGACTGAAAAACCTGAAATTACACCACCAGACAGGACTCGGGTTCGCGGAACGCGCACAGGAATACAGGTAAGGCAGGTAAGTAACTATTGTAACTACTAGAAAAATGATTTTTGGAAGGAATTTCGAGATAAAAATTAATTAAGGGTTGAAAATTTGGAAGATTTTTCTAAGTCCCAGAACGGAAAACGATTCCCGTTTTTGTCAAAAATTATTAGTCAAATAGTAGGGCGAAGCCTATTAAAAATCAAAATAGCTGAAAACAGCTTCAAATTGCGTCACCGGGATGCAAAGTTATAAGGGTTTGATGATTTGACTATGAAACTACGTTCCTCCTAAGGTGGATTTCGTAGGTATTTAAAATAACAGATGTGGAAATTTTTTGAAGTTCTATGTTCGCTAGACGCACGTGCGAGGTGTCAAAAGACGCGTCTCGGCGCGGGCTAGCGATCTACGAGGTTATTGGAATTTATCTGGAATAAAAATTTTGTGTTTTTGCCGAAAAGCGTGTTTTTCGACTGAAAAACCTGAAATTACACCACCAGACAGGACTCGGGTTCGCGGAACGCGCACAGGAATACAGGTAAGGCAGGTAAGTAACTATTGTAACTACTAGAAAAATGATTTTTGGAAGGAATTTCGAGATAAAAATTAATTAAGGGTTGAAAATTTGGAAGATTTTTCTAAGTCCCAGAACGGAAAACGATTCCCGTTTTTGTCAAAAATTATTAGTCAAATAGTAGGGCGAAGCCTATTAAAAATCAAAATAGCTGAAAACAGCTTCAAATTGCGTCACCGGGATGCAAAGTTATAAGGGTTTGATGATTTGACTATGAAACTACGTTCCTCCTAAGGTGGATTTCGTAGGTATTTAAAATAACAGATGTGGAAATTTTTTGAAGTTCTATGTTCGCTAGACGCACGTGCGAGGTGTCAAAAGACGCGTCTCGGCGCGGGCTAGCGATCTACGAGGTTATTGGAATTTATCTGGAATAAAAATTTTGTGTTTTTGCCGAAAAGCGTGTTTTTCGACTGAAAAACCTGAAATTACACCACCAGACAGGACTCGGGTTCGCGGAACGCGCACAGGAATACAGGTAAGGCAGGTAAGTAACTATTGTAACTACTAGAAAAATGATTTTTGGAAGGAATTTCGAGATAAAAATTAATTAAGGGTTGAAAATTTGGAAGATTTTTCTAAGTCCCAGAACGGAAAACGATTCCCGTTTTTGTCAAAAATTATTAGTCAAATAGTAGGGCGAAGCCTATTAAAAATCAAAATAGCTGAAAACAGCTTCAAATTGCGTCACCGGGATGCAAAGTTATAAGGGTTTGATGATTTGACTATGAAACTACGTTCCTCCTAAGGTGGATTTCGTAGGTATTTAAAATAACAGATGTGGAAATTTTTTGAAGTTCTATGTTCGCTAGACGCACGTGCGAGGTGTCAAAAGACGCGTCTCGGCGCGGGCTAGCGATCTACGAGGTTATTGGAATTTATCTGGAATAAAAATTTTGTGTTTTTGCCGAAAAGCGTGTTTTTCGACTGAAAAACCTGAAATTACACCACCAGACAGGACTCGGGTTCGCGGAACGCGCACAGGAATACAGGTAAGGCAGGTAAGTAACTATTGTAACTACTAGAAAAATGATTTTTGGAAGGAATTTCGAGATAAAAATTAATTAAGGGTTGAAAATTTGGAAGATTTTTCTAAGTCCCAGAACGGAAAACGATTCCCGTTTTTGTCAAAAATTATTAGTCAAATAGTAGGGCGAAGCCTATTAAAAATCAAAATAGCTGAAAACAGCTTCAAATTGCGTCACCGGGATGCAAAGTTATAAGGGTTTGATGATTTGACTATGAAACTACGTTCCTCCTAAGGTGGATTTCGTAGGTATTTAAAATAACAGATGTGGAAATTTTTTGAAGTTCTATGTTCGCTAGACGCACGTGCGAGGTGTCAAAAGACGCGTCTCGGCGCGGGCTAGCGATCTACGAGGTTATTGGAATTTATCTGGAATAAAAATTTTGTGTTTTTGCCGAAAAGCGTGTTTTTCGACTGAAAAACCTGAAATTACACCACCAGACAGGACTCGGGTTCGCGGAACGCGCACAGGAATACAGGTAAGGCAGGTAAGTAACTATTGTAACTACTAGAAAAATGATTTTTGGAAGGAATTTCGAGATAAAAATTAATTAAGGGTTGAAAATTTGGAAGATTTTTCTAAGTCCCAGAACGGAAAACGATTCCCGTTTTTGTCAAAAATTATTAGTCAAATAGTAGGGCGAAGCCTATTAAAAATCAAAATAGCTGAAAACAGCTTCAAATTGCGTCACCGGGATGCAAAGTTATAAGGGTTTGATGATTTGACTATGAAACTACGTTCCTCCTAAGGTGGATTTCGTAGGTATTTAAAATAACAGATGTGGAAATTTTTTGAAGTTCTATGTTCGCTAGACGCACGTGCGAGGTGTCAAAAGACGCGTCTCGGCGCGGGCTAGCGATCTACGAGGTTATTGGAATTTATCTGGAATAAAAATTTTGTGTTTTTGCCGAAAAGCGTGTTTTTCGACTGAAAAACCTGAAATTACACCACCAGACAGGACTCGGGTTCGCGGAACGCGCACAGGAATACAGGTAAGGCAGGTAAGTAACTATTGTAACTACTAGAAAAATGATTTTTGGAAGGAATTTCGAGATAAAAATTAATTAAGGGTTGAAAATTTGGAAGATTTTTCTAAGTCCCAGAACGGAAAACGATTCCCGTTTTTGTCAAAAATTATTAGTCAAATAGTAGGGCGAAGCCTATTAAAAATCAAAATAGCTGAAAACAGCTTCAAATTGCGTCACCGGGATGCAAAGTTATAAGGGTTTGATGATTTGACTATGAAACTACGTTCCTCCTAAGGTGGATTTCGTAGGTATTTAAAATAACAGATGTGGAAATTTTTTGAAGTTCTATGTTCGCTAGACGCACGTGCGAGGTGTCAAAAGACGCGTCTCGGCGCGGGCTAGCGATCTACGAGGTTATTGGAATTTATCTGGAATAAAAATTTTGTGTTTTTGCCGAAAAGCGTGTTTTTCGACTGAAAAACCTGAAATTACACCACCAGACAGGACTCGGGTTCGCGGAACGCGCACAGGAATACAGGTAAGGCAGGTAAGTAACTATTGTAACTACTAGAAAAATGATTTTTGGAAGGAATTTCGAGATAAAAATTAATTAAGGGTTGAAAATTTGGAAGATTTTTCTAAGTCCCAGAACGGAAAACGATTCCCGTTTTTGTCAAAAATTATTAGTCAAATAGTAGGGCGAAGCCTATTAAAAATCAAAATAGCTGAAAACAGCTTCAAATTGCGTCACCGGGATGCAAAGTTATAAGGGTTTGATGATTTGACTATGAAACTACGTTCCTCCTAAGGTGGATTTCGTAGGTATTTAAAATAACAGATGTGGAAATTTTTTGAAGTTCTATGTTCGCTAGACGCACGTGCGAGGTGTCAAAAGACGCGTCTCGGCGCGGGCTAGCGATCTACGAGGTTATTGGAATTTATCTGGAATAAAAATTTTGTGTTTTTGCCGAAAAGCGTGTTTTTCGACTGAAAAACCTGAAATTACACCACCAGACAGGACTCGGGTTCGCGGAACGCGCACAGGAATACAGGTAAGGCAGGTAAGTAACTATTGTAACTACTAGAAAAATGATTTTTGGAAGGAATTTCGAGATAAAAATTAATTAAGGGTTGAAAATTTGGAAGATTTTTCTAAGTCCCAGAACGGAAAACGATTCCCGTTTTTGTCAAAAATTATTAGTCAAATAGTAGGGCGAAGCCTATTAAAAATCAAAATAGCTGAAAACAGCTTCAAATTGCGTCACCGGGATGCAAAGTTATAAGGGTTTGATGATTTGACTATGAAACTACGTTCCTCCTAAGGTGGATTTCGTAGGTATTTAAAATAACAGATGTGGAAATTTTTTGAAGTTCTATGTTCGCTAGACGCACGTGCGAGGTGTCAAAAGACGCGTCTCGGCGCGGGCTAGCGATCTACGAGGTTATTGGAATTTATCTGGAATAAAAATTTTGTGTTTTTGCCGAAAAGCGTGTTTTTCGACTGAAAAACCTGAAATTACACCACCAGACAGGACTCGGGTTCGCGGAACGCGCACAGGAATACAGGTAAGGCAGGTAAGTAACTATTGTAACTACTAGAAAAATGATTTTTGGAAGGAATTTCGAGATAAAAATTAATTAAGGGTTGAAAATTTGGAAGATTTTTCTAAGTCCCAGAACGGAAAACGATTCCCGTTTTTGTCAAAAATTATTAGTCAAATAGTAGGGCGAAGCCTATTAAAAATCAAAATAGCTGAAAACAGCTTCAAATTGCGTCACCGGGATGCAAAGTTATAAGGGTTTGATGATTTGACTATGAAACTACGTTCCTCCTAAGGTGGATTTCGTAGGTATTTAAAATAACAGATGTGGAAATTTTTTGAAGTTCTATGTTCGCTAGACGCACGTGCGAGGTGTCAAAAGACGCGTCTCGGCGCGGGCTAGCGATCTACGAGGTTATTGGAATTTATCTGGAATAAAAATTTTGTGTTTTTGCCGAAAAGCGTGTTTTTCGACTGAAAAACCTGAAATTACACCACCAGACAGGACTCGGGTTCGCGGAACGCGCACAGGAATACAGGTAAGGCAGGTAAGTAACTATTGTAACTACTAGAAAAATGATTTTTGGAAGGAATTTCGAGATAAAAATTAATTAAGGGTTGAAAATTTGGAAGATTTTTCTAAGTCCCAGAACGGAAAACGATTCCCGTTTTTGTCAAAAATTATTAGTCAAATAGTAGGGCGAAGCCTATTAAAAATCAAAATAGCTGAAAACAGCTTCAAATTGCGTCACCGGGATGCAAAGTTATAAGGGTTTGATGATTTGACTATGAAACTACGTTCCTCCTAAGGTGGATTTCGTAGGTATTTAAAATAACAGATGTGGAAATTTTTTGAAGTTCTATGTTCGCTAGACGCACGTGCGAGGTGTCAAAAGACGCGTCTCGGCGCGGGCTAGCGATCTACGAGGTTATTGGAATTTATCTGGAATAAAAATTTTGTGTTTTTGCCGAAAAGCGTGTTTTTCGACTGAAAAACCTGAAATTACACCACCAGACAGGACTCGGGTTCGCGGAACGCGCACAGGAATACAGGTAAGGCAGGTAAGTAACTATTGTAACTACTAGAAAAATGATTTTTGGAAGGAATTTCGAGATAAAAATTAATTAAGGGTTGAAAATTTGGAAGATTTTTCTAAGTCCCAGAACGGAAAACGATTCCCGTTTTTGTCAAAAATTATTAGTCAAATAGTAGGGCGAAGCCTATTAAAAATCAAAATAGCTGAAAACAGCTTCAAATTGCGTCACCGGGATGCAAAGTTATAAGGGTTTGATGATTTGACTATGAAACTACGTTCCTCCTAAGGTGGATTTCGTAGGTATTTAAAATAACAGATGTGGAAATTTTTTGAAGTTCTATGTTCGCTAGACGCACGTGCGAGGTGTCAAAAGACGCGTCTCGGCGCGGGCTAGCGATCTACGAGGTTATTGGAATTTATCTGGAATAAAAATTTTGTGTTTTTGCCGAAAAGCGTGTTTTTCGACTGAAAAACCTGAAATTACACCACCAGACAGGACTCGGGTTCGCGGAACGCGCACAGGAATACAGGTAAGGCAGGTAAGTAACTATTGTAACTACTAGAAAAATGATTTTTGGAAGGAATTTCGAGATAAAAATTAATTAAGGGTTGAAAATTTGGAAGATTTTTCTAAGTCCCAGAACGGAAAACGATTCCCGTTTTTGTCAAAAATTATTAGTCAAATAGTAGGGCGAAGCCTATTAAAAATCAAAATAGCTGAAAACAGCTTCAAATTGCGTCACCGGGATGCAAAGTTATAAGGGTTTGATGATTTGACTATGAAACTACGTTCCTCCTAAGGTGGATTTCGTAGGTATTTAAAATAACAGATGTGGAAATTTTTTGAAGTTCTATGTTCGCTAGACGCACGTGCGAGGTGTCAAAAGACGCGTCTCGGCGCGGGCTAGCGATCTACGAGGTTATTGGAATTTATCTGGAATAAAAATTTTGTGTTTTTGCCGAAAAGCGTGTTTTTCGACTGAAAAACCTGAAATTACACCACCAGACAGGACTCGGGTTCGCGGAACGCGCACAGGAATACAGGTAAGGCAGGTAAGTAACTATTGTAACTACTAGAAAAATGATTTTTGGAAGGAATTTCGAGATAAAAATTAATTAAGGGTTGAAAATTTGGAAGATTTTTCTAAGTCCCAGAACGGAAAACGATTCCCGTTTTTGTCAAAAATTATTAGTCAAATAGTAGGGCGAAGCCTATTAAAAATCAAAATAGCTGAAAACAGCTTCAAATTGCGTCACCGGGATGCAAAGTTATAAGGGTTTGATGATTTGACTATGAAACTACGTTCCTCCTAAGGTGGATTTCGTAGGTATTTAAAATAACAGATGTGGAAATTTTTTGAAGTTCTATGTTCGCTAGACGCACGTGCGAGGTGTCAAAAGACGCGTCTCGGCGCGGGCTAGCGATCTACGAGGTTATTGGAATTTATCTGGAATAAAAATTTTGTGTTTTTGCCGAAAAGCGTGTTTTTCGACTGAAAAACCTGAAATTACACCACCAGACAGGACTCGGGTTCGCGGAACGCGCACAGGAATACAGGTAAGGCAGGTAAGTAACTATTGTAACTACTAGAAAAATGATTTTTGGAAGGAATTTCGAGATAAAAATTAATTAAGGGTTGAAAATTTGGAAGATTTTTCTAAGTCCCAGAACGGAAAACGATTCCCGTTTTTGTCAAAAATTATTAGTCAAATAGTAGGGCGAAGCCTATTAAAAATCAAAATAGCTGAAAACAGCTTCAAATTGCGTCACCGGGATGCAAAGTTATAAGGGTTTGATGATTTGACTATGAAACTACGTTCCTCCTAAGGTGGATTTCGTAGGTATTTAAAATAACAGATGTGGAAATTTTTTGAAGTTCTATGTTCGCTAGACGCACGTGCGAGGTGTCAAAAGACGCGTCTCGGCGCGGGCTAGCGATCTACGAGGTTATTGGAATTTATCTGGAATAAAAATTTTGTGTTTTTGCCGAAAAGCGTGTTTTTCGACTGAAAAACCTGAAATTACACCACCAGACAGGACTCGGGTTCGCGGAACGCGCACAGGAATACAGGTAAGGCAGGTAAGTAACTATTGTAACTACTAGAAAAATGATTTTTGGAAGGAATTTCGAGATAAAAATTAATTAAGGGTTGAAAATTTGGAAGATTTTTCTAAGTCCCAGAACGGAAAACGATTCCCGTTTTTGTCAAAAATTATTAGTCAAATAGTAGGGCGAAGCCTATTAAAAATCAAAATAGCTGAAAACAGCTTCAAATTGCGTCACCGGGATGCAAAGTTATAAGGGTTTGATGATTTGACTATGAAACTACGTTCCTCCTAAGGTGGATTTCGTAGGTATTTAAAATAACAGATGTGGAAATTTTTTGAAGTTCTATGTTCGCTAGACGCACGTGCGAGGTGTCAAAAGACGCGTCTCGGCGCGGGCTAGCGATCTACGAGGTTATTGGAATTTATCTGGAATAAAAATTTTGTGTTTTTGCCGAAAAGCGTGTTTTTCGACTGAAAAACCTGAAATTACACCACCAGACAGGACTCGGGTTCGCGGAACGCGCACAGGAATACAGGTAAGGCAGGTAAGTAACTATTGTAACTACTAGAAAAATGATTTTTGGAAGGAATTTCGAGATAAAAATTAATTAAGGGTTGAAAATTTGGAAGATTTTTCTAAGTCCCAGAACGGAAAACGATTCCCGTTTTTGTCAAAAATTATTAGTCAAATAGTAGGGCGAAGCCTATTAAAAATCAAAATAGCTGAAAACAGCTTCAAATTGCGTCACCGGGATGCAAAGTTATAAGGGTTTGATGATTTGACTATGAAACTACGTTCCTCCTAAGGTGGATTTCGTAGGTATTTAAAATAACAGATGTGGAAATTTTTTGAAGTTCTATGTTCGCTAGACGCACGTGCGAGGTGTCAAAAGACGCGTCTCGGCGCGGGCTAGCGATCTACGAGGTTATTGGAATTTATCTGGAATAAAAATTTTGTGTTTTTGCCGAAAAGCGTGTTTTTCGACTGAAAAACCTGAAATTACACCACCAGACAGGACTCGGGTTCGCGGAACGCGCACAGGAATACAGGTAAGGCAGGTAAGTAACTATTGTAACTACTAGAAAAATGATTTTTGGAAGGAATTTCGAGATAAAAATTAATTAAGGGTTGAAAATTTGGAAGATTTTTCTAAGTCCCAGAACGGAAAACGATTCCCGTTTTTGTCAAAAATTATTAGTCAAATAGTAGGGCGAAGCCTATTAAAAATCAAAATAGCTGAAAACAGCTTCAAATTGCGTCACCGGGATGCAAAGTTATAAGGGTTTGATGATTTGACTATGAAACTACGTTCCTCCTAAGGTGGATTTCGTAGGTATTTAAAATAACAGATGTGGAAATTTTTTGAAGTTCTATGTTCGCTAGACGCACGTGCGAGGTGTCAAAAGACGCGTCTCGGCGCGGGCTAGCGATCTACGAGGTTATTGGAATTTATCTGGAATAAAAATTTTGTGTTTTTGCCGAAAAGCGTGTTTTTCGACTGAAAAACCTGAAATTACACCACCAGACAGGACTCGGGTTCGCGGAACGCGCACAGGAATACAGGTAAGGCAGGTAAGTAACTATTGTAACTACTAGAAAAATGATTTTTGGAAGGAATTTCGAGATAAAAATTAATTAAGGGTTGAAAATTTGGAAGATTTTTCTAAGTCCCAGAACGGAAAACGATTCCCGTTTTTGTCAAAAATTATTAGTCAAATAGTAGGGCGAAGCCTATTAAAAATCAAAATAGCTGAAAACAGCTTCAAATTGCGTCACCGGGATGCAAAGTTATAAGGGTTTGATGATTTGACTATGAAACTACGTTCCTCCTAAGGTGGATTTCGTAGGTATTTAAAATAACAGATGTGGAAATTTTTTGAAGTTCTATGTTCGCTAGACGCACGTGCGAGGTGTCAAAAGACGCGTCTCGGCGCGGGCTAGCGATCTACGAGGTTATTGGAATTTATCTGGAATAAAAATTTTGTGTTTTTGCCGAAAAGCGTGTTTTTCGACTGAAAAACCTGAAATTACACCACCAGACAGGACTCGGGTTCGCGGAACGCGCACAGGAATACAGGTAAGGCAGGTAAGTAACTATTGTAACTACTAGAAAAATGATTTTTGGAAGGAATTTCGAGATAAAAATTAATTAAGGGTTGAAAATTTGGAAGATTTTTCTAAGTCCCAGAACGGAAAACGATTCCCGTTTTTGTCAAAAATTATTAGTCAAATAGTAGGGCGAAGCCTATTAAAAATCAAAATAGCTGAAAACAGCTTCAAATTGCGTCACCGGGATGCAAAGTTATAAGGGTTTGATGATTTGACTATGAAACTACGTTCCTCCTAAGGTGGATTTCGTAGGTATTTAAAATAACAGATGTGGAAATTTTTTGAAGTTCTATGTTCGCTAGACGCACGTGCGAGGTGTCAAAAGACGCGTCTCGGCGCGGGCTAGCGATCTACGAGGTTATTGGAATTTATCTGGAATAAAAATTTTGTGTTTTTGCCGAAAAGCGTGTTTTTCGACTGAAAAACCTGAAATTACACCACCAGACAGGACTCGGGTTCGCGGAACGCGCACAGGAATACAGGTAAGGCAGGTAAGTAACTATTGTAACTACTAGAAAAATGATTTTTGGAAGGAATTTCGAGATAAAAATTAATTAAGGGTTGAAAATTTGGAAGATTTTTCTAAGTCCCAGAACGGAAAACGATTCCCGTTTTTGTCAAAAATTATTAGTCAAATAGTAGGGCGAAGCCTATTAAAAATCAAAATAGCTGAAAACAGCTTCAAATTGCGTCACCGGGATGCAAAGTTATAAGGGTTTGATGATTTGACTATGAAACTACGTTCCTCCTAAGGTGGATTTCGTAGGTATTTAAAATAACAGATGTGGAAATTTTTTGAAGTTCTATGTTCGCTAGACGCACGTGCGAGGTGTCAAAAGACGCGTCTCGGCGCGGGCTAGCGATCTACGAGGTTATTGGAATTTATCTGGAATAAAAATTTTGTGTTTTTGCCGAAAAGCGTGTTTTTCGACTGAAAAACCTGAAATTACACCACCAGACAGGACTCGGGTTCGCGGAACGCGCACAGGAATACAGGTAAGGCAGGTAAGTAACTATTGTAACTACTAGAAAAATGATTTTTGGAAGGAATTTCGAGATAAAAATTAATTAAGGGTTGAAAATTTGGAAGATTTTTCTAAGTCCCAGAACGGAAAACGATTCCCGTTTTTGTCAAAAATTATTAGTCAAATAGTAGGGCGAAGCCTATTAAAAATCAAAATAGCTGAAAACAGCTTCAAATTGCGTCACCGGGATGCAAAGTTATAAGGGTTTGATGATTTGACTATGAAACTACGTTCCTCCTAAGGTGGATTTCGTAGGTATTTAAAATAACAGATGTGGAAATTTTTTGAAGTTCTATGTTCGCTAGACGCACGTGCGAGGTGTCAAAAGACGCGTCTCGGCGCGGGCTAGCGATCTACGAGGTTATTGGAATTTATCTGGAATAAAAATTTTGTGTTTTTGCCGAAAAGCGTGTTTTTCGACTGAAAAACCTGAAATTACACCACCAGACAGGACTCGGGTTCGCGGAACGCGCACAGGAATACAGGTAAGGCAGGTAAGTAACTATTGTAACTACTAGAAAAATGATTTTTGGAAGGAATTTCGAGATAAAAATTAATTAAGGGTTGAAAATTTGGAAGATTTTTCTAAGTCCCAGAACGGAAAACGATTCCCGTTTTTGTCAAAAATTATTAGTCAAATAGTAGGGCGAAGCCTATTAAAAATCAAAATAGCTGAAAACAGCTTCAAATTGCGTCACCGGGATGCAAAGTTATAAGGGTTTGATGATTTGACTATGAAACTACGTTCCTCCTAAGGTGGATTTCGTAGGTATTTAAAATAACAGATGTGGAAATTTTTTGAAGTTCTATGTTCGCTAGACGCACGTGCGAGGTGTCAAAAGACGCGTCTCGGCGCGGGCTAGCGATCTACGAGGTTATTGGAATTTATCTGGAATAAAAATTTTGTGTTTTTGCCGAAAAGCGTGTTTTTCGACTGAAAAACCTGAAATTACACCACCAGACAGGACTCGGGTTCGCGGAACGCGCACAGGAATACAGGTAAGGCAGGTAAGTAACTATTGTAACTACTAGAAAAATGATTTTTGGAAGGAATTTCGAGATAAAAATTAATTAAGGGTTGAAAATTTGGAAGATTTTTCTAAGTCCCAGAACGGAAAACGATTCCCGTTTTTGTCAAAAATTATTAGTCAAATAGTAGGGCGAAGCCTATTAAAAATCAAAATAGCTGAAAACAGCTTCAAATTGCGTCACCGGGATGCAAAGTTATAAGGGTTTGATGATTTGACTATGAAACTACGTTCCTCCTAAGGTGGATTTCGTAGGTATTTAAAATAACAGATGTGGAAATTTTTTGAAGTTCTATGTTCGCTAGACGCACGTGCGAGGTGTCAAAAGACGCGTCTCGGCGCGGGCTAGCGATCTACGAGGTTATTGGAATTTATCTGGAATAAAAATTTTGTGTTTTTGCCGAAAAGCGTGTTTTTCGACTGAAAAACCTGAAATTACACCACCAGACAGGACTCGGGTTCGCGGAACGCGCACAGGAATACAGGTAAGGCAGGTAAGTAACTATTGTAACTACTAGAAAAATGATTTTTGGAAGGAATTTCGAGATAAAAATTAATTAAGGGTTGAAAATTTGGAAGATTTTTCTAAGTCCCAGAACGGAAAACGATTCCCGTTTTTGTCAAAAATTATTAGTCAAATAGTAGGGCGAAGCCTATTAAAAATCAAAATAGCTGAAAACAGCTTCAAATTGCGTCACCGGGATGCAAAGTTATAAGGGTTTGATGATTTGACTATGAAACTACGTTCCTCCTAAGGTGGATTTCGTAGGTATTTAAAATAACAGATGTGGAAATTTTTTGAAGTTCTATGTTCGCTAGACGCACGTGCGAGGTGTCAAAAGACGCGTCTCGGCGCGGGCTAGCGATCTACGAGGTTATTGGAATTTATCTGGAATAAAAATTTTGTGTTTTTGCCGAAAAGCGTGTTTTTCGACTGAAAAACCTGAAATTACACCACCAGACAGGACTCGGGTTCGCGGAACGCGCACAGGAATACAGGTAAGGCAGGTAAGTAACTATTGTAACTACTAGAAAAATGATTTTTGGAAGGAATTTCGAGATAAAAATTAATTAAGGGTTGAAAATTTGGAAGATTTTTCTAAGTCCCAGAACGGAAAACGATTCCCGTTTTTGTCAAAAATTATTAGTCAAATAGTAGGGCGAAGCCTATTAAAAATCAAAATAGCTGAAAACAGCTTCAAATTGCGTCACCGGGATGCAAAGTTATAAGGGTTTGATGATTTGACTATGAAACTACGTTCCTCCTAAGGTGGATTTCGTAGGTATTTAAAATAACAGATGTGGAAATTTTTTGAAGTTCTATGTTCGCTAGACGCACGTGCGAGGTGTCAAAAGACGCGTCTCGGCGCGGGCTAGCGATCTACGAGGTTATTGGAATTTATCTGGAATAAAAATTTTGTGTTTTTGCCGAAAAGCGTGTTTTTCGACTGAAAAACCTGAAATTACACCACCAGACAGGACTCGGGTTCGCGGAACGCGCACAGGAATACAGGTAAGGCAGGTAAGTAACTATTGTAACTACTAGAAAAATGATTTTTGGAAGGAATTTCGAGATAAAAATTAATTAAGGGTTGAAAATTTGGAAGATTTTTCTAAGTCCCAGAACGGAAAACGATTCCCGTTTTTGTCAAAAATTATTAGTCAAATAGTAGGGCGAAGCCTATTAAAAATCAAAATAGCTGAAAACAGCTTCAAATTGCGTCACCGGGATGCAAAGTTATAAGGGTTTGATGATTTGACTATGAAACTACGTTCCTCCTAAGGTGGATTTCGTAGGTATTTAAAATAACAGATGTGGAAATTTTTTGAAGTTCTATGTTCGCTAGACGCACGTGCGAGGTGTCAAAAGACGCGTCTCGGCGCGGGCTAGCGATCTACGAGGTTATTGGAATTTATCTGGAATAAAAATTTTGTGTTTTTGCCGAAAAGCGTGTTTTTCGACTGAAAAACCTGAAATTACACCACCAGACAGGACTCGGGTTCGCGGAACGCGCACAGGAATACAGGTAAGGCAGGTAAGTAACTATTGTAACTACTAGAAAAATGATTTTTGGAAGGAATTTCGAGATAAAAATTAATTAAGGGTTGAAAATTTGGAAGATTTTTCTAAGTCCCAGAACGGAAAACGATTCCCGTTTTTGTCAAAAATTATTAGTCAAATAGTAGGGCGAAGCCTATTAAAAATCAAAATAGCTGAAAACAGCTTCAAATTGCGTCACCGGGATGCAAAGTTATAAGGGTTTGATGATTTGACTATGAAACTACGTTCCTCCTAAGGTGGATTTCGTAGGTATTTAAAATAACAGATGTGGAAATTTTTTGAAGTTCTATGTTCGCTAGACGCACGTGCGAGGTGTCAAAAGACGCGTCTCGGCGCGGGCTAGCGATCTACGAGGTTATTGGAATTTATCTGGAATAAAAATTTTGTGTTTTTGCCGAAAAGCGTGTTTTTCGACTGAAAAACCTGAAATTACACCACCAGACAGGACTCGGGTTCGCGGAACGCGCACAGGAATACAGGTAAGGCAGGTAAGTAACTATTGTAACTACTAGAAAAATGATTTTTGGAAGGAATTTCGAGATAAAAATTAATTAAGGGTTGAAAATTTGGAAGATTTTTCTAAGTCCCAGAACGGAAAACGATTCCCGTTTTTGTCAAAAATTATTAGTCAAATAGTAGGGCGAAGCCTATTAAAAATCAAAATAGCTGAAAACAGCTTCAAATTGCGTCACCGGGATGCAAAGTTATAAGGGTTTGATGATTTGACTATGAAACTACGTTCCTCCTAAGGTGGATTTCGTAGGTATTTAAAATAACAGATGTGGAAATTTTTTGAAGTTCTATGTTCGCTAGACGCACGTGCGAGGTGTCAAAAGACGCGTCTCGGCGCGGGCTAGCGATCTACGAGGTTATTGGAATTTATCTGGAATAAAAATTTTGTGTTTTTGCCGAAAAGCGTGTTTTTCGACTGAAAAACCTGAAATTACACCACCAGACAGGACTCGGGTTCGCGGAACGCGCACAGGAATACAGGTAAGGCAGGTAAGTAACTATTGTAACTACTAGAAAAATGATTTTTGGAAGGAATTTCGAGATAAAAATTAATTAAGGGTTGAAAATTTGGAAGATTTTTCTAAGTCCCAGAACGGAAAACGATTCCCGTTTTTGTCAAAAATTATTAGTCAAATAGTAGGGCGAAGCCTATTAAAAATCAAAATAGCTGAAAACAGCTTCAAATTGCGTCACCGGGATGCAAAGTTATAAGGGTTTGATGATTTGACTATGAAACTACGTTCCTCCTAAGGTGGATTTCGTAGGTATTTAAAATAACAGATGTGGAAATTTTTTGAAGTTCTATGTTCGCTAGACGCACGTGCGAGGTGTCAAAAGACGCGTCTCGGCGCGGGCTAGCGATCTACGAGGTTATTGGAATTTATCTGGAATAAAAATTTTGTGTTTTTGCCGAAAAGCGTGTTTTTCGACTGAAAAACCTGAAATTACACCACCAGACAGGACTCGGGTTCGCGGAACGCGCACAGGAATACAGGTAAGGCAGGTAAGTAACTATTGTAACTACTAGAAAAATGATTTTTGGAAGGAATTTCGAGATAAAAATTAATTAAGGGTTGAAAATTTGGAAGATTTTTCTAAGTCCCAGAACGGAAAACGATTCCCGTTTTTGTCAAAAATTATTAGTCAAATAGTAGGGCGAAGCCTATTAAAAATCAAAATAGCTGAAAACAGCTTCAAATTGCGTCACCGGGATGCAAAGTTATAAGGGTTTGATGATTTGACTATGAAACTACGTTCCTCCTAAGGTGGATTTCGTAGGTATTTAAAATAACAGATGTGGAAATTTTTTGAAGTTCTATGTTCGCTAGACGCACGTGCGAGGTGTCAAAAGACGCGTCTCGGCGCGGGCTAGCGATCTACGAGGTTATTGGAATTTATCTGGAATAAAAATTTTGTGTTTTTGCCGAAAAGCGTGTTTTTCGACTGAAAAACCTGAAATTACACCACCAGACAGGACTCGGGTTCGCGGAACGCGCACAGGAATACAGGTAAGGCAGGTAAGTAACTATTGTAACTACTAGAAAAATGATTTTTGGAAGGAATTTCGAGATAAAAATTAATTAAGGGTTGAAAATTTGGAAGATTTTTCTAAGTCCCAGAACGGAAAACGATTCCCGTTTTTGTCAAAAATTATTAGTCAAATAGTAGGGCGAAGCCTATTAAAAATCAAAATAGCTGAAAACAGCTTCAAATTGCGTCACCGGGATGCAAAGTTATAAGGGTTTGATGATTTGACTATGAAACTACGTTCCTCCTAAGGTGGATTTCGTAGGTATTTAAAATAACAGATGTGGAAATTTTTTGAAGTTCTATGTTCGCTAGACGCACGTGCGAGGTGTCAAAAGACGCGTCTCGGCGCGGGCTAGCGATCTACGAGGTTATTGGAATTTATCTGGAATAAAAATTTTGTGTTTTTGCCGAAAAGCGTGTTTTTCGACTGAAAAACCTGAAATTACACCACCAGACAGGACTCGGGTTCGCGGAACGCGCACAGGAATACAGGTAAGGCAGGTAAGTAACTATTGTAACTACTAGAAAAATGATTTTTGGAAGGAATTTCGAGATAAAAATTAATTAAGGGTTGAAAATTTGGAAGATTTTTCTAAGTCCCAGAACGGAAAACGATTCCCGTTTTTGTCAAAAATTATTAGTCAAATAGTAGGGCGAAGCCTATTAAAAATCAAAATAGCTGAAAACAGCTTCAAATTGCGTCACCGGGATGCAAAGTTATAAGGGTTTGATGATTTGACTATGAAACTACGTTCCTCCTAAGGTGGATTTCGTAGGTATTTAAAATAACAGATGTGGAAATTTTTTGAAGTTCTATGTTCGCTAGACGCACGTGCGAGGTGTCAAAAGACGCGTCTCGGCGCGGGCTAGCGATCTACGAGGTTATTGGAATTTATCTGGAATAAAAATTTTGTGTTTTTGCCGAAAAGCGTGTTTTTCGACTGAAAAACCTGAAATTACACCACCAGACAGGACTCGGGTTCGCGGAACGCGCACAGGAATACAGGTAAGGCAGGTAAGTAACTATTGTAACTACTAGAAAAATGATTTTTGGAAGGAATTTCGAGATAAAAATTAATTAAGGGTTGAAAATTTGGAAGATTTTTCTAAGTCCCAGAACGGAAAACGATTCCCGTTTTTGTCAAAAATTATTAGTCAAATAGTAGGGCGAAGCCTATTAAAAATCAAAATAGCTGAAAACAGCTTCAAATTGCGTCACCGGGATGCAAAGTTATAAGGGTTTGATGATTTGACTATGAAACTACGTTCCTCCTAAGGTGGATTTCGTAGGTATTTAAAATAACAGATGTGGAAATTTTTTGAAGTTCTATGTTCGCTAGACGCACGTGCGAGGTGTCAAAAGACGCGTCTCGGCGCGGGCTAGCGATCTACGAGGTTATTGGAATTTATCTGGAATAAAAATTTTGTGTTTTTGTCGAAAAACGTGTTTTTCGACTGAAAAACCTGAAATTACACCACCAGACAGGACTCGAGTTCGCGGAACGCGCACAGGAATACAGGTAAGGCAGGTAAGTAACTATTGTAACTACTAGAAAAATGATTTTTGGAAGGAATTTCGAGATAAAAATTTATTAAGGGTTGAAAAATTGGAAGATTTTTTCTAAGTCCCAGAACGGAAAATGATTCCCGTTTTTGTCAAAAATTATTAGTCAAATAGTAGGGCGGAGCCTATTAAAAATCAAAATAGCTGAAAACAGTTTCAAATTGCGTCACCGGGATGCAAAGTTATAAGGGTTTGATGATTTGACTATGAAACTACGTTCCTCCTAAGGTGGATTTCGTAGGTATTTAAAATAACAGATGTGGAAATTTTTTGAAGTTCTATGTTCGCTAGACGCACGTGCGAGGTGTCAAAAGACGCGTCTCGGCGCGGGCTAGCGATCTACGAGGTTATTGGAATTTATCTGGAATAAAAATTTTGTGTTTTTGTCGAAAAACGTGTTTTTCGACTGAAAAACCTGAAATTACACCACCAGACAGGACTCGAGTTCGCGGAACGCGCACAGGAATACAGGTAAGGCAGGTAAGTAACTATTGTAACTACTAGAAAAATGATTTTTGGAAGGAATTTCGAGATAAAAATTTATTAAGGGTTGAAAAATTGGAAGATTTTTTCTAAGTCCCAGAACGGAAAATGATTCCCGTTTTTGTCAAAAATTATTAGTCAAATAGTAGGGCGGAGCCTATTAAAAATCAAAATAGCTGAAAACAGTTTCAAATTGCGTCACCGGGATGCAAAGTTATAAGGGTTTGATGATTTGACTATGAAACTACGTTCCTCCTAAGGTGGATTTCGTAGGTATTTAAAATAACAGATGTGGAAATTTTTTGAAGTTCTATGTTCGCTAGACGCACGTGCGAGGTGTCAAAAGACGCGTCTCGGCGCGGGCTAGCGATCTACGAGGTTATTGGAATTTATCTGGAATAAAAATTTTGTGTTTTTGTCGAAAAACGTGTTTTTCGACTGAAAAACCTGAAATTACACCACCAGACAGGACTCGAGTTCGCGGAACGCGCACAGGAATACAGGTAAGGCAGGTAAGTAACTATTGTAACTACTAGAAAAATGATTTTTGGAAGGAATTTCGAGATAAAAATTTATTAAGGGTTGAAAAATTGGAAGATTTTTTCTAAGTCCCAGAACGGAAAATGATTCCCGTTTTTGTCAAAAATTATTAGTCAAATAGTAGGGCGGAGCCTATTAAAAATCAAAATAGCTGAAAACAGTTTCAAATTGCGTCACCGGGATGCAAAGTTATAAGGGTTTGATGATTTGACTATGAAACTACGTTCCTCCTAAGGTGGATTTCGTAGGTATTTAAAATAACAGATGTGGAAATTTTTTGAAGTTCTATGTTCGCTAGACGCACGTGCGAGGTGTCAAAAGACGCGTCTCGGCGCGGGCTAGCGATCTACGAGGTTATTGGAATTTATCTGGAATAAAAATTTTGTGTTTTTGTCGAAAAACGTGTTTTTCGACTGAAAAACCTGAAATTACACCACCAGACAGGACTCGAGTTCGCGGAACGCGCACAGGAATACAGGTAAGGCAGGTAAGTAACTATTGTAACTACTAGAAAAATGATTTTTGGAAGGAATTTCGAGATAAAAATTTATTAAGGGTTGAAAAATTGGAAGATTTTTTCTAAGTCCCAGAACGGAAAATGATTCCCGTTTTTGTCAAAAATTATTAGTCAAATAGTAGGGCGGAGCCTATTAAAAATCAAAATAGCTGAAAACAGTTTCAAATTGCGTCACCGGGATGCAAAGTTATAAGGGTTTGATGATTTGACTATGAAACTACGTTCCTCCTAAGGTGGATTTCGTAGGTATTTAAAATAACAGATGTGGAAATTTTTTGAAGTTCTATGTTCGCTAGACGCACGTGCGAGGTGTCAAAAGACGCGTCTCGGCGCGGGCTAGCGATCTACGAGGTTATTGGAATTTATCTGGAATAAAAATTTTGTGTTTTTGTCGAAAAACGTGTTTTTCGACTGAAAAACCTGAAATTACACCACCAGACAGGACTCGAGTTCGCGGAACGCGCACAGGAATACAGGTAAGGCAGGTAAGTAACTATTGTAACTACTAGAAAAATGATTTTTGGAAGGAATTTCGAGATAAAAATTTATTAAGGGTTGAAAAATTGGAAGATTTTTTCTAAGTCCCAGAACGGAAAATGATTCCCGTTTTTGTCAAAAATTATTAGTCAAATAGTAGGGCGGAGCCTATTAAAAATCAAAATAGCTGAAAACAGCTTCAAATTGCGTCACCGGGATGCAAAGTTATAAGGGTTTGATGATTTGACTATGAAACTACGTTCCTCCTAAGGTGGATTTCGTAGGTATTTAAAATAACAGATGTGGAAATTTTTTGAAGTTCTATGTTCGCTAGACGCACGTGCGAGGTGTCAAAAGACGCGTCTCGGCGCGGGCTAGCGATCTACGAGGTTATTGGAATTTATCTGGAATAAAAATTTTGTGTTTTTGTCGAAAAACGTGTTTTTCGACTGAAAAACCTGAAATTACACCACCAGACAGGACTCGAGTTCGCGGAACGCGCACAGGAATACAGGTAAGGCAGGTAAGTAACTATTGTAACTACTAGAAAAATGATTTTTGGAAGGAATTTCGAGATAAAAATTTATTAAGGGTTGAAAAATTGGAAGATTTTTTCTAAGTCCCAGAACGGAAAATGATTCCCGTTTTTGTCAAAAATTATTAGTCAAATAGTAGGGCGGAGCCTATTAAAAATCAAAATAGCTGAAAACAGTTTCAAATTGCGTCACCGGGATGCAAAGTTATAAGGGTTTGATGATTTGACTATGAAACTACGTTCCTCCTAAGGTGGATTTCGTAGGTATTTAAAATAACAGATGTGGAAATTTTTTGAAGTTCTATGTTCGCTAGACGCACGTGCGAGGTGTCAAAAGACGCGTCTCGGCGCGGGCTAGCGATCTACGAGGTTATTGGAATTTATCTGGAATAAAAATTTTGTGTTTTTGTCGAAAAACGTGTTTTTCGACTGAAAAACCTGAAATTACACCACCAGACAGGACTCGAGTTCGCGGAACGCGCACAGGAATACAGGTAAGGCAGGTAAGTAACTATTGTAACTACTAGAAAAATGATTTTTGGAAGGAATTTCGAGATAAAAATTTATTAAGGGTTGAAAAATTGGAAGATTTTTTCTAAGTCCCAGAACGGAAAATGATTCCCGTTTTTGTCAAAAATTATTAGTCAAATAGTAGGGCGGAGCCTATTAAAAATCAAAATAGCTGAAAACAGTTTCAAATTGCGTCACCGGGATGCAAAGTTATAAGGGTTTGATGATTTGACTATGAAACTACGTTCCTCCTAAGGTGGATTTCGTAGGTATTTAAAATAACAGATGTGGAAATTTTTTGAAGTTCTATGTTCGCTAGACGCACGTGCGAGGTGTCAAAAGACGCGTCTCGGCGCGGGCTAGCGATCTACGAGGTTATTGGAATTTATCTGGAATAAAAATTTTGTGTTTTTGTCGAAAAACGTGTTTTTCGACTGAAAAACCTGAAATTACACCACCAGACAGGACTCGAGTTCGCGGAACGCGCACAGGAATACAGGTAAGGCAGGTAAGTAACTATTGTAACTACTAGAAAAATGATTTTTGGAAGGAATTTCGAGATAAAAATTTATTAAGGGTTGAAAAATTGGAAGATTTTTTCTAAGTCCCAGAACGGAAAATGATTCCCGTTTTTGTCAAAAATTATTAGTCAAATAGTAGGGCGGAGCCTATTAAAAATCAAAATAGCTGAAAACAGTTTCAAATTGCGTCACCGGGATGCAAAGTTATAAGGGTTTGATGATTTGACTATGAAACTACGTTCCTCCTAAGGTGGATTTCGTAGGTATTTAAAATAACAGATGTGGAAATTTTTTGAAGTTCTATGTTCGCTAGACGCACGTGCGAGGTGTCAAAAGACGCGTCTCGGCGCGGGCTAGCGATCTACGAGGTTATTGGAATTTATCTGGAATAAAAATTTTGTGTTTTTGTCGAAAAACGTGTTTTTCGACTGAAAAACCTGAAATTACACCACCAGACAGGACTCGAGTTCGCGGAACGCGCACAGGAATACAGGTAAGGCAGGTAAGTAACTATTGTAACTACTAGAAAAATGATTTTTGGAAGGAATTTCGAGATAAAAATTTATTAAGGGTTGAAAAATTGGAAGATTTTTTCTAAGTCCCAGAACGGAAAATGATTCCCGTTTTTGTCAAAAATTATTAGTCAAATAGTAGGGCGGAGCCTATTAAAAATCAAAATAGCTGAAAACAGTTTCAAATTGCGTCACCGGGATGCAAAGTTATAAGGGTTTGATGATTTGACTATGAAACTACGTTCCTCCTAAGGTGGATTTCGTAGGTATTTAAAATAACAGATGTGGAAATTTTTTGAAGTTCTATGTTCGCTAGACGCACGTGCGAGGTGTCAAAAGACGCGTCTCGGCGCGGGCTAGCGATCTACGAGGTTATTGGAATTTATCTGGAATAAAAATTTTGTGTTTTTGTCGAAAAACGTGTTTTTCGACTGAAAAACCTGAAATTACACCACCAGACAGGACTCGAGTTCGCGGAACGCGCACAGGAATACAGGTAAGGCAGGTAAGTAACTATTGTAACTACTAGAAAAATGATTTTTGGAAGGAATTTCGAGATAAAAATTTATTAAGGGTTGAAAAATTGGAAGATTTTTTCTAAGTCCCAGAACGGAAAATGATTCCCGTTTTTGTCAAAAATTATTAGTCAAATAGTAGGGCGGAGCCTATTAAAAATCAAAATAGCTGAAAACAGCTTCAAATTGCGTCACCGGGATGCAAAGTTATAAGGGTTTGATGATTTGACTATGAAACTACGTTCCTCCTAAGGTGGATTTCGTAGGTATTTAAAATAACAGATGTGGAAATTTTTTGAAGTTCTATGTTCGCTAGACGCACGTGCGAGGTGTCAAAAGACGCGTCTCGGCGCGGGCTAGCGATCTACGAGGTTATTGGAATTTATCTGGAATAAAAATTTTGTGTTTTTGTCGAAAAACGTGTTTTTCGACTGAAAAACCTGAAATTACACCACCAGACAGGACTCGAGTTCGCGGAACGCGCACAGGAATACAGGTAAGGCAGGTAAGTAACTATTGTAACTACTAGAAAAATGATTTTTGGAAGGAATTTCGAGATAAAAATTTATTAAGGGTTGAAAAATTGGAAGATTTTTTCTAAGTCCCAGAACGGAAAATGATTCCCGTTTTTGTCAAAAATTATTAGTCAAATAGTAGGGCGGAGCCTATTAAAAATCAAAATAGCTGAAAACAGCTTCAAATTGCGTCACCGGGATGCAAAGTTATAAGGGTTTGATGATTTGACTATGAAACTACGTTCCTCCTAAGGTGGATTTCGTAGGTATTTAAAATAACAGATGTGGAAATTTTTTGAAGTTCTATGTTCGCTAGACGCACGTGCGAGGTGTCAAAAGACGCGTCTCGGCGCGGGCTAGCGATCTACGAGGTTATTGGAATTTATCTGGAATAAAAATTTTGTGTTTTTGTCGAAAAACGTGTTTTTCGACTGAAAAACCTGAAATTACACCACCAGACAGGACTCGAGTTCGCGGAACGCGCACAGGAATACAGGTAAGGCAGGTAAGTAACTATTGTAACTACTAGAAAAATGATTTTTGGAAGGAATTTCGAGATAAAAATTTATTAAGGGTTGAAAAATTGGAAGATTTTTTCTAAGTCCCAGAACGGAAAATGATTCCCGTTTTTGTCAAAAATTATTAGTCAAATAGTAGGGCGGAGCCTATTAAAAATCAAAATAGCTGAAAACAGTTTCAAATTGCGTCACCGGGATGCAAAGTTATAAGGGTTTGATGATTTGACTATGAAACTACGTTCCTCCTAAGGTGGATTTCGTAGGTATTTAAAATAACAGATGTGGAAATTTTTTGAAGTTCTATGTTCGCTAGACGCACGTGCGAGGTGTCAAAAGACGCGTCTCGGCGCGGGCTAGCGATCTACGAGGTTATTGGAATTTATCTGGAATAAAAATTTTGTGTTTTTGTCGAAAAACGTGTTTTTCGACTGAAAAACCTGAAATTACACCACCAGACAGGACTCGAGTTCGCGGAACGCGCACAGGAATACAGGTAAGGCAGGTAAGTAACTATTGTAACTACTAGAAAAATGATTTTTGGAAGGAATTTCGAGATAAAAATTTATTAAGGGTTGAAAAATTGGAAGATTTTTTCTAAGTCCCAGAACGGAAAATGATTCCCGTTTTTGTCAAAAATTATTAGTCAAATAGTAGGGCGGAGCCTATTAAAAATCAAAATAGCTGAAAACAGCTTCAAATTGCGTCACCGGGATGCAAAGTTATAAGGGTTTGATGATTTGACTATGAAACTACGTTCCTCCTAAGGTGGATTTCGTAGGTATTTAAAATAACAGATGTGGAAATTTTTTGAAGTTCTATGTTCGCTAGACGCACGTGCGAGGTGTCAAAAGACGCGTCTCGGCGCGGGCTAGCGATCTACGAGGTTATTGGAATTTATCTGGAATAAAAATTTTGTGTTTTTGTCGAAAAACGTGTTTTTCGACTGAAAAACCTGAAATTACACCACCAGACAGGACTCGAGTTCGCGGAACGCGCACAGGAATACAGGTAAGGCAGGTAAGTAACTATTGTAACTACTAGAAAAATGATTTTTGGAAGGAATTTCGAGATAAAAATTTATTAAGGGTTGAAAAATTGGAAGATTTTTTCTAAGTCCCAGAACGGAAAATGATTCCCGTTTTTGTCAAAAATTATTAGTCAAATAGTAGGGCGGAGCCTATTAAAAATCAAAATAGCTGAAAACAGTTTCAAATTGCGTCACCGGGATGCAAAGTTATAAGGGTTTGATGATTTGACTATGAAACTACGTTCCTCCTAAGGTGGATTTCGTAGGTATTTAAAATAACAGATGTGGAAATTTTTTGAAGTTCTATGTTCGCTAGACGCACGTGCGAGGTGTCAAAAGACGCGTCTCGGCGCGGGCTAGCGATCTACGAGGTTATTGGAATTTATCTGGAATAAAAATTTTGTGTTTTTGTCGAAAAACGTGTTTTTCGACTGAAAAACCTGAAATTACACCACCAGACAGGACTCGAGTTCGCGGAACGCGCACAGGAATACAGGTAAGGCAGGTAAGTAACTATTGTAACTACTAGAAAAATGATTTTTGGAAGGAATTTCGAGATAAAAATTTATTAAGGGTTGAAAAATTGGAAGATTTTTTCTAAGTCCCAGAACGGAAAATGATTCCCGTTTTTGTCAAAAATTATTAGTCAAATAGTAGGGCGGAGCCTATTAAAAATCAAAATAGCTGAAAACAGTTTCAAATTGCGTCACCGGGATGCAAAGTTATAAGGGTTTGATGATTTGACTATGAAACTACGTTCCTCCTAAGGTGGATTTCGTAGGTATTTAAAATAACAGATGTGGAAATTTTTTGAAGTTCTATGTTCGCTAGACGCACGTGCGAGGTGTCAAAAGACGCGTCTCGGCGCGGGCTAGCGATCTACGAGGTTATTGGAATTTATCTGGAATAAAAATTTTGTGTTTTTGTCGAAAAACGTGTTTTTCGACTGAAAAACCTGAAATTACACCACCAGACAGGACTCGAGTTCGCGGAACGCGCACAGGAATACAGGTAAGGCAGGTAAGTAACTATTGTAACTACTAGAAAAATGATTTTTGGAAGGAATTTCGAGATAAAAATTTATTAAGGGTTGAAAAATTGGAAGATTTTTTCTAAGTCCCAGAACGGAAAATGATTCCCGTTTTTGTCAAAAATTATTAGTCAAATAGTAGGGCGGAGCCTATTAAAAATCAAAATAGCTGAAAACAGCTTCAAATTGCGTCACCGGGATGCAAAGTTATAAGGGTTTGATGATTTGACTATGAAACTACGTTCCTCCTAAGGTGGATTTCGTAGGTATTTAAAATAACAGATGTGGAAATTTTTTGAAGTTCTATGTTCGCTAGACGCACGTGCGAGGTGTCAAAAGACGCGTCTCGGCGCGGGCTAGCGATCTACGAGGTTATTGGAATTTATCTGGAATAAAAATTTTGTGTTTTTGTCGAAAAACGTGTTTTTCGACTGAAAAACCTGAAATTACACCACCAGACAGGACTCGAGTTCGCGGAACGCGCACAGGAATACAGGTAAGGCAGGTAAGTAACTATTGTAACTACTAGAAAAATGATTTTTGGAAGGAATTTCGAGATAAAAATTTATTAAGGGTTGAAAAATTGGAAGATTTTTTCTAAGTCCCAGAACGGAAAATGATTCCCGTTTTTGTCAAAAATTATTAGTCAAATAGTAGGGCGGAGCCTATTAAAAATCAAAATAGCTGAAAACAGCTTCAAATTGCGTCACCGGGATGCAAAGTTATAAGGGTTTGATGATTTGACTATGAAACTACGTTCCTCCTAAGGTGGATTTCGTAGGTATTTAAAATAACAGATGTGGAAATTTTTTGAAGTTCTATGTTCGCTAGACGCACGTGCGAGGTGTCAAAAGACGCGTCTCGGCGCGGGCTAGCGATCTACGAGGTTATTGGAATTTATCTGGAATAAAAATTTTGTGTTTTTGTCGAAAAACGTGTTTTTCGACTGAAAAACCTGAAATTACACCACCAGACAGGACTCGAGTTCGCGGAACGCGCACAGGAATACAGGTAAGGCAGGTAAGTAACTATTGTAACTACTAGAAAAATGATTTTTGGAAGGAATTTCGAGATAAAAATTTATTAAGGGTTGAAAAATTGGAAGATTTTTTCTAAGTCCCAGAACGGAAAATGATTCCCGTTTTTGTCAAAAATTATTAGTCAAATAGTAGGGCGGAGCCTATTAAAAATCAAAATAGCTGAAAACAGCTTCAAATTGCGTCACCGGGATGCAAAGTTATAAGGGTTTGATGATTTGACTATGAAACTACGTTCCTCCTAAGGTGGATTTCGTAGGTATTTAAAATAACAGATGTGGAAATTTTTTGAAGTTCTATGTTCGCTAGACGCACGTGCGAGGTGTCAAAAGACGCGTCTCGGCGCGGGCTAGCGATCTACGAGGTTATTGGAATTTATCTGGAATAAAAATTTTGTGTTTTTGTCGAAAAACGTGTTTTTCGACTGAAAAACCTGAAATTACACCACCAGACAGGACTCGAGTTCGCGGAACGCGCACAGGAATACAGGTAAGGCAGGTAAGTAACTATTGTAACTACTAGAAAAATGATTTTTGGAAGGAATTTCGAGATAAAAATTTATTAAGGGTTGAAAAATTGGAAGATTTTTTCTAAGTCCCAGAACGGAAAATGATTCCCGTTTTTGTCAAAAATTATTAGTCAAATAGTAGGGCGGAGCCTATTAAAAATCAAAATAGCTGAAAACAGCTTCAAATTGCGTCACCGGGATGCAAAGTTATAAGGGTTTGATGATTTGACTATGAAACTACGTTCCTCCTAAGGTGGATTTCGTAGGTATTTAAAATAACAGATGTGGAAATTTTTTGAAGTTCTATGTTCGCTAGACGCACGTGCGAGGTGTCAAAAGACGCGTCTCGGCGCGGGCTAGCGATCTACGAGGTTATTGGAATTTATCTGGAATAAAAATTTTGTGTTTTTGTCGAAAAACGTGTTTTTCGACTGAAAAACCTGAAATTACACCACCAGACAGGACTCGAGTTCGCGGAACGCGCACAGGAATACAGGTAAGGCAGGTAAGTAACTATTGTAACTACTAGAAAAATGATTTTTGGAAGGAATTTCGAGATAAAAATTTATTAAGGGTTGAAAAATTGGAAGATTTTTTCTAAGTCCCAGAACGGAAAATGATTCCCGTTTTTGTCAAAAATTATTAGTCAAATAGTAGGGCGGAGCCTATTAAAAATCAAAATAGCTGAAAACAGCTTCAAATTGCGTCACCGGGATGCAAAGTTATAAGGGTTTGATGATTTGACTATGAAACTACGTTCCTCCTAAGGTGGATTTCGTAGGTATTTAAAATAACAGATGTGGAAATTTTTTGAAGTTCTATGTTCGCTAGACGCACGTGCGAGGTGTCAAAAGACGCGTCTCGGCGCGGGCTAGCGATCTACGAGGTTATTGGAATTTATCTGGAATAAAAATTTTGTGTTTTTGTCGAAAAACGTGTTTTTCGACTGAAAAACCTGAAATTACACCACCAGACAGGACTCGAGTTCGCGGAACGCGCACAGGAATACAGGTAAGGCAGGTAAGTAACTATTGTAACTACTAGAAAAATGATTTTTGGAAGGAATTTCGAGATAAAAATTTATTAAGGGTTGAAAAATTGGAAGATTTTTTCTAAGTCCCAGAACGGAAAATGATTCCCGTTTTTGTCAAAAATTATTAGTCAAATAGTAGGGCGGAGCCTATTAAAAATCAAAATAGCTGAAAACAGCTTCAAATTGCGTCACCGGGATGCAAAGTTATAAGGGTTTGATGATTTGACTATGAAACTACGTTCCTCCTAAGGTGGATTTCGTAGGTATTTAAAATAACAGATGTGGAAATTTTTTGAAGTTCTATGTTCGCTAGACGCACGTGCGAGGTGTCAAAAGACGCGTCTCGGCGCGGGCTAGCGATCTACGAGGTTATTGGAATTTATCTGGAATAAAAATTTTGTGTTTTTGTCGAAAAACGTGTTTTTCGACTGAAAAACCTGAAATTACACCACCAGACAGGACTCGAGTTCGCGGAACGCGCACAGGAATACAGGTAAGGCAGGTAAGTAACTATTGTAACTACTAGAAAAATGATTTTTGGAAGGAATTTCGAGATAAAAATTTATTAAGGGTTGAAAAATTGGAAGATTTTTTCTAAGTCCCAGAACGGAAAATGATTCCCGTTTTTGTCAAAAATTATTAGTCAAATAGTAGGGCGGAGCCTATTAAAAATCAAAATAGCTGAAAACAGCTTCAAATTGCGTCACCGGGATGCAAAGTTATAAGGGTTTGATGATTTGACTATGAAACTACGTTCCTCCTAAGGTGGATTTCGTAGGTATTTAAAATAACAGATGTGGAAATTTTTTGAAGTTCTATGTTCGCTAGACGCACGTGCGAGGTGTCAAAAGACGCGTCTCGGCGCGGGCTAGCGATCTACGAGGTTATTGGAATTTATCTGGAATAAAAATTTTGTGTTTTTGTCGAAAAACGTGTTTTTCGACTGAAAAACCTGAAATTACACCACCAGACAGGACTCGAGTTCGCGGAACGCGCACAGGAATACAGGTAAGGCAGGTAAGTAACTATTGTAACTACTAGAAAAATGATTTTTGGAAGGAATTTCGAGATAAAAATTTATTAAGGGTTGAAAAATTGGAAGATTTTTTCTAAGTCCCAGAACGGAAAATGATTCCCGTTTTTGTCAAAAATTATTAGTCAAATAGTAGGGCGGAGCCTATTAAAAATCAAAATAGCTGAAAACAGCTTCAAATTGCGTCACCGGGATGCAAAGTTATAAGGGTTTGATGATTTGACTATGAAACTACGTTCCTCCTAAGGTGGATTTCGTAGGTATTTAAAATAACAGATGTGGAAATTTTTTGAAGTTCTATGTTCGCTAGACGCACGTGCGAGGTGTCAAAAGACGCGTCTCGGCGCGGGCTAGCGATCTACGAGGTTATTGGAATTTATCTGGAATAAAAATTTTGTGTTTTTGTCGAAAAACGTGTTTTTCGACTGAAAAACCTGAAATTACACCACCAGACAGGACTCGAGTTCGCGGAACGCGCACAGGAATACAGGTAAGGCAGGTAAGTAACTATTGTAACTACTAGAAAAATGATTTTTGGAAGGAATTTCGAGATAAAAATTTATTAAGGGTTGAAAAATTGGAAGATTTTTTCTAAGTCCCAGAACGGAAAATGATTCCCGTTTTTGTCAAAAATTATTAGTCAAATAGTAGGGCGGAGCCTATTAAAAATCAAAATAGCTGAAAACAGCTTCAAATTGCGTCACCGGGATGCAAAGTTATAAGGGTTTGATGATTTGACTATGAAACTACGTTCCTCCTAAGGTGGATTTCGTAGGTATTTAAAATAACAGATGTGGAAATTTTTTGAAGTTCTATGTTCGCTAGACGCACGTGCGAGGTGTCAAAAGACGCGTCTCGGCGCGGGCTAGCGATCTACGAGGTTATTGGAATTTATCTGGAATAAAAATTTTGTGTTTTTGTCGAAAAACGTGTTTTTCGACTGAAAAACCTGAAATTACACCACCAGACAGGACTCGAGTTCGCGGAACGCGCACAGGAATACAGGTAAGGCAGGTAAGTAACTATTGTAACTACTAGAAAAATGATTTTTGGAAGGAATTTCGAGATAAAAATTTATTAAGGGTTGAAAAATTGGAAGATTTTTTCTAAGTCCCAGAACGGAAAATGATTCCCGTTTTTGTCAAAAATTATTAGTCAAATAGTAGGGCGGAGCCTATTAAAAATCAAAATAGCTGAAAACAGCTTCAAATTGCGTCACCGGGATGCAAAGTTATAAGGGTTTGATGATTTGACTATGAAACTACGTTCCTCCTAAGGTGGATTTCGTAGGTATTTAAAATAACAGATGTGGAAATTTTTTGAAGTTCTATGTTCGCTAGACGCACGTGCGAGGTGTCAAAAGACGCGTCTCGGCGCGGGCTAGCGATCTACGAGGTTATTGGAATTTATCTGGAATAAAAATTTTGTGTTTTTGTCGAAAAACGTGTTTTTCGACTGAAAAACCTGAAATTACACCACCAGACAGGACTCGAGTTCGCGGAACGCGCACAGGAATACAGGTAAGGCAGGTAAGTAACTATTGTAACTACTAGAAAAATGATTTTTGGAAGGAATTTCGAGATAAAAATTTATTAAGGGTTGAAAAATTGGAAGATTTTTTCTAAGTCCCAGAACGGAAAATGATTCCCGTTTTTGTCAAAAATTATTAGTCAAATAGTAGGGCGGAGCCTATTAAAAATCAAAATAGCTGAAAACAGCTTCAAATTGCGTCACCGGGATGCAAAGTTATAAGGGTTTGATGATTTGACTATGAAACTACGTTCCTCCTAAGGTGGATTTCGTAGGTATTTAAAATAACAGATGTGGAAATTTTTTGAAGTTCTATGTTCGCTAGACGCACGTGCGAGGTGTCAAAAGACGCGTCTCGGCGCGGGCTAGCGATCTACGAGGTTATTGGAATTTATCTGGAATAAAAATTTTGTGTTTTTGTCGAAAAACGTGTTTTTCGACTGAAAAACCTGAAATTACACCACCAGACAGGACTCGAGTTCGCGGAACGCGCACAGGAATACAGGTAAGGCAGGTAAGTAACTATTGTAACTACTAGAAAAATGATTTTTGGAAGGAATTTCGAGATAAAAATTTATTAAGGGTTGAAAAATTGGAAGATTTTTTCTAAGTCCCAGAACGGAAAATGATTCCCGTTTTTGTCAAAAATTATTAGTCAAATAGTAGGGCGGAGCCTATTAAAAATCAAAATAGCTGAAAACAGCTTCAAATTGCGTCACCGGGATGCAAAGTTATAAGGGTTTGATGATTTGACTATGAAACTACGTTCCTCCTAAGGTGGATTTCGTAGGTATTTAAAATAACAGATGTGGAAATTTTTTGAAGTTCTATGTTCGCTAGACGCACGTGCGAGGTGTCAAAAGACGCGTCTCGGCGCGGGCTAGCGATCTACGAGGTTATTGGAATTTATCTGGAATAAAAATTTTGTGTTTTTGTCGAAAAACGTGTTTTTCGACTGAAAAACCTGAAATTACACCACCAGACAGGACTCGAGTTCGCGGAACGCGCACAGGAATACAGGTAAGGCAGGTAAGTAACTATTGTAACTACTAGAAAAATGATTTTTGGAAGGAATTTCGAGATAAAAATTTATTAAGGGTTGAAAAATTGGAAGATTTTTTCTAAGTCCCAGAACGGAAAATGATTCCCGTTTTTGTCAAAAATTATTAGTCAAATAGTAGGGCGGAGCCTATTAAAAATCAAAATAGCTGAAAACAGCTTCAAATTGCGTCACCGGGATGCAAAGTTATAAGGGTTTGATGATTTGACTATGAAACTACGTTCCTCCTAAGGTGGATTTCGTAGGTATTTAAAATAACAGATGTGGAAATTTTTTGAAGTTCTATGTTCGCTAGACGCACGTGCGAGGTGTCAAAAGACGCGTCTCGGCGCGGGCTAGCGATCTACGAGGTTATTGGAATTTATCTGGAATAAAAATTTTGTGTTTTTGTCGAAAAACGTGTTTTTCGACTGAAAAACCTGAAATTACACCACCAGACAGGACTCGAGTTCGCGGAACGCGCACAGGAATACAGGTAAGGCAGGTAAGTAACTATTGTAACTACTAGAAAAATGATTTTTGGAAGGAATTTCGAGATAAAAATTTATTAAGGGTTGAAAAATTGGAAGATTTTTTCTAAGTCCCAGAACGGAAAATGATTCCCGTTTTTGTCAAAAATTATTAGTCAAATAGTAGGGCGGAGCCTATTAAAAATCAAAATAGCTGAAAACAGCTTCAAATTGCGTCACCGGGATGCAAAGTTATAAGGGTTTGATGATTTGACTATGAAACTACGTTCCTCCTAAGGTGGATTTCGTAGGTATTTAAAATAACAGATGTGGAAATTTTTTGAAGTTCTATGTTCGCTAGACGCACGTGCGAGGTGTCAAAAGACGCGTCTCGGCGCGGGCTAGCGATCTACGAGGTTATTGGAATTTATCTGGAATAAAAATTTTGTGTTTTTGTCGAAAAACGTGTTTTTCGACTGAAAAACCTGAAATTACACCACCAGACAGGACTCGAGTTCGCGGAACGCGCACAGGAATACAGGTAAGGCAGGTAAGTAACTATTGTAACTACTAGAAAAATGATTTTTGGAAGGAATTTCGAGATAAAAATTTATTAAGGGTTGAAAAATTGGAAGATTTTTTCTAAGTCCCAGAACGGAAAATGATTCCCGTTTTTGTCAAAAATTATTAGTCAAATAGTAGGGCGGAGCCTATTAAAAATCAAAATAGCTGAAAACAGCTTCAAATTGCGTCACCGGGATGCAAAGTTATAAGGGTTTGATGATTTGACTATGAAACTACGTTCCTCCTAAGGTGGATTTCGTAGGTATTTAAAATAACAGATGTGGAAATTTTTTGAAGTTCTATGTTCGCTAGACGCACGTGCGAGGTGTCAAAAGACGCGTCTCGGCGCGGGCTAGCGATCTACGAGGTTATTGGAATTTATCTGGAATAAAAATTTTGTGTTTTTGTCGAAAAACGTGTTTTTCGACTGAAAAACCTGAAATTACACCACCAGACAGGACTCGAGTTCGCGGAACGCGCACAGGAATACAGGTAAGGCAGGTAAGTAACTATTGTAACTACTAGAAAAATGATTTTTGGAAGGAATTTCGAGATAAAAATTTATTAAGGGTTGAAAAATTGGAAGATTTTTTCTAAGTCCCAGAACGGAAAATGATTCCCGTTTTTGTCAAAAATTATTAGTCAAATAGTAGGGCGGAGCCTATTAAAAATCAAAATAGCTGAAAACAGCTTCAAATTGCGTCACCGGGATGCAAAGTTATAAGGGTTTGATGATTTGACTATGAAACTACGTTCCTCCTAAGGTGGATTTCGTAGGTATTTAAAATAACAGATGTGGAAATTTTTTGAAGTTCTATGTTCGCTAGACGCACGTGCGAGGTGTCAAAAGACGCGTCTCGGCGCGGGCTAGCGATCTACGAGGTTATTGGAATTTATCTGGAATAAAAATTTTGTGTTTTTGTCGAAAAACGTGTTTTTCGACTGAAAAACCTGAAATTACACCACCAGACAGGACTCGAGTTCGCGGAACGCGCACAGGAATACAGGTAAGGCAGGTAAGTAACTATTGTAACTACTAGAAAAATGATTTTTGGAAGGAATTTCGAGATAAAAATTTATTAAGGGTTGAAAAATTGGAAGATTTTTTCTAAGTCCCAGAACGGAAAATGATTCCCGTTTTTGTCAAAAATTATTAGTCAAATAGTAGGGCGGAGCCTATTAAAAATCAAAATAGCTGAAAACAGCTTCAAATTGCGTCACCGGGATGCAAAGTTATAAGGGTTTGATGATTTGACTATGAAACTACGTTCCTCCTAAGGTGGATTTCGTAGGTATTTAAAATAACAGATGTGGAAATTTTTTGAAGTTCTATGTTCGCTAGACGCACGTGCGAGGTGTCAAAAGACGCGTCTCGGCGCGGGCTAGCGATCTACGAGGTTATTGGAATTTATCTGGAATAAAAATTTTGTGTTTTTGTCGAAAAACGTGTTTTTCGACTGAAAAACCTGAAATTACACCACCAGACAGGACTCGAGTTCGCGGAACGCGCACAGGAATACAGGTAAGGCAGGTAAGTAACTATTGTAACTACTAGAAAAATGATTTTTGGAAGGAATTTCGAGATAAAAATTTATTAAGGGTTGAAAAATTGGAAGATTTTTTCTAAGTCCCAGAACGGAAAATGATTCCCGTTTTTGTCAAAAATTATTAGTCAAATAGTAGGGCGGAGCCTATTAAAAATCAAAATAGCTGAAAACAGCTTCAAATTGCGTCACCGGGATGCAAAGTTATAAGGGTTTGATGATTTGACTATGAAACTACGTTCCTCCTAAGGTGGATTTCGTAGGTATTTAAAATAACAGATGTGGAAATTTTTTGAAGTTCTATGTTCGCTAGACGCACGTGCGAGGTGTCAAAAGACGCGTCTCGGCGCGGGCTAGCGATCTACGAGGTTATTGGAATTTATCTGGAATAAAAATTTTGTGTTTTTGTCGAAAAACGTGTTTTTCGACTGAAAAACCTGAAATTACACCACCAGACAGGACTCGAGTTCGCGGAACGCGCACAGGAATACAGGTAAGGCAGGTAAGTAACTATTGTAACTACTAGAAAAATGATTTTTGGAAGGAATTTCGAGATAAAAATTTATTAAGGGTTGAAAAATTGGAAGATTTTTTCTAAGTCCCAGAACGGAAAATGATTCCCGTTTTTGTCAAAAATTATTAGTCAAATAGTAGGGCGGAGCCTATTAAAAATCAAAATAGCTGAAAACAGCTTCAAATTGCGTCACCGGGATGCAAAGTTATAAGGGTTTGATGATTTGACTATGAAACTACGTTCCTCCTAAGGTGGATTTCGTAGGTATTTAAAATAACAGATGTGGAAATTTTTTGAAGTTCTATGTTCGCTAGACGCACGTGCGAGGTGTCAAAAGACGCGTCTCGGCGCGGGCTAGCGATCTACGAGGTTATTGGAATTTATCTGGAATAAAAATTTTGTGTTTTTGTCGAAAAACGTGTTTTTCGACTGAAAAACCTGAAATTACACCACCAGACAGGACTCGAGTTCGCGGAACGCGCACAGGAATACAGGTAAGGCAGGTAAGTAACTATTGTAACTACTAGAAAAATGATTTTTGGAAGGAATTTCGAGATAAAAATTTATTAAGGGTTGAAAAATTGGAAGATTTTTTCTAAGTCCCAGAACGGAAAATGATTCCCGTTTTTGTCAAAAATTATTAGTCAAATAGTAGGGCGGAGCCTATTAAAAATCAAAATAGCTGAAAACAGCTTCAAATTGCGTCACCGGGATGCAAAGTTATAAGGGTTTGATGATTTGACTATGAAACTACGTTCCTCCTAAGGTGGATTTCGTAGGTATTTAAAATAACAGATGTGGAAATTTTTTGAAGTTCTATGTTCGCTAGACGCACGTGCGAGGTGTCAAAAGACGCGTCTCGGCGCGGGCTAGCGATCTACGAGGTTATTGGAATTTATCTGGAATAAAAATTTTGTGTTTTTGTCGAAAAACGTGTTTTTCGACTGAAAAACCTGAAATTACACCACCAGACAGGACTCGAGTTCGCGGAACGCGCACAGGAATACAGGTAAGGCAGGTAAGTAACTATTGTAACTACTAGAAAAATGATTTTTGGAAGGAATTTCGAGATAAAAATTTATTAAGGGTTGAAAAATTGGAAGATTTTTTCTAAGTCCCAGAACGGAAAATGATTCCCGTTTTTGTCAAAAATTATTAGTCAAATAGTAGGGCGGAGCCTATTAAAAATCAAAATAGCTGAAAACAGCTTCAAATTGCGTCACCGGGATGCAAAGTTATAAGGGTTTGATGATTTGACTATGAAACTACGTTCCTCCTAAGGTGGATTTCGTAGGTATTTAAAATAACAGATGTGGAAATTTTTTGAAGTTCTATGTTCGCTAGACGCACGTGCGAGGTGTCAAAAGACGCGTCTCGGCGCGGGCTAGCGATCTACGAGGTTATTGGAATTTATCTGGAATAAAAATTTTGTGTTTTTGTCGAAAAACGTGTTTTTCGACTGAAAAACCTGAAATTACACCACCAGACAGGACTCGAGTTCGCGGAACGCGCACAGGAATACAGGTAAGGCAGGTAAGTAACTATTGTAACTACTAGAAAAATGATTTTTGGAAGGAATTTCGAGATAAAAATTTATTAAGGGTTGAAAAATTGGAAGATTTTTTCTAAGTCCCAGAACGGAAAATGATTCCCGTTTTTGTCAAAAATTATTAGTCAAATAGTAGGGCGGAGCCTATTAAAAATCAAAATAGCTGAAAACAGCTTCAAATTGCGTCACCGGGATGCAAAGTTATAAGGGTTTGATGATTTGACTATGAAACTACGTTCCTCCTAAGGTGGATTTCGTAGGTATTTAAAATAACAGATGTGGAAATTTTTTGAAGTTCTATGTTCGCTAGACGCACGTGCGAGGTGTCAAAAGACGCGTCTCGGCGCGGGCTAGCGATCTACGAGGTTATTGGAATTTATCTGGAATAAAAATTTTGTGTTTTTGTCGAAAAACGTGTTTTTCGACTGAAAAACCTGAAATTACACCACCAGACAGGACTCGAGTTCGCGGAACGCGCACAGGAATACAGGTAAGGCAGGTAAGTAACTATTGTAACTACTAGAAAAATGATTTTTGGAAGGAATTTCGAGATAAAAATTTATTAAGGGTTGAAAAATTGGAAGATTTTTTCTAAGTCCCAGAACGGAAAATGATTCCCGTTTTTGTCAAAAATTATTAGTCAAATAGTAGGGCGGAGCCTATTAAAAATCAAAATAGCTGAAAACAGTTTCAAATTGCGTCACCGGGATGCAAAGTTATAAGGGTTTGATGATTTGACTATGAAACTACGTTCCTCCTAAGGTGGATTTCGTAGGTATTTAAAATAACAGATGTGGAAATTTTTTGAAGTTCTATGTTCGCTAGACGCACGTGCGAGGTGTCAAAAGACGCGTCTCGGCGCGGGCTAGCGATCTACGAGGTTATTGGAATTTATCTGGAATAAAAATTTTGTGTTTTTGTCGAAAAACGTGTTTTTCGACTGAAAAACCTGAAATTACACCACCAGACAGGACTCGAGTTCGCGGAACGCGCACAGGAATACAGGTAAGGCAGGTAAGTAACTATTGTAACTACTAGAAAAATGATTTTTGGAAGGAATTTCGAGATAAAAATTTATTAAGGGTTGAAAAATTGGAAGATTTTTTCTAAGTCCCAGAACGGAAAATGATTCCCGTTTTTGTCAAAAATTATTAGTCAAATAGTAGGGCGGAGCCTATTAAAAATCAAAATAGCTGAAAACAGTTTCAAATTGCGTCACCGGGATGCAAAGTTATAAGGGTTTGATGATTTGACTATGAAACTACGTTCCTCCTAAGGTGGATTTCGTAGGTATTTAAAATAACAGATGTGGAAATTTTTTGAAGTTCTATGTTCGCTAGACGCACGTGCGAGGTGTCAAAAGACGCGTCTCGGCGCGGGCTAGCGATCTACGAGGTTATTGGAATTTATCTGGAATAAAAATTTTGTGTTTTTGTCGAAAAACGTGTTTTTCGACTGAAAAACCTGAAATTACACCACCAGACAGGACTCGAGTTCGCGGAACGCGCACAGGAATACAGGTAAGGCAGGTAAGTAACTATTGTAACTACTAGAAAAATGATTTTTGGAAGGAATTTCGAGATAAAAATTTATTAAGGGTTGAAAAATTGGAAGATTTTTTCTAAGTCCCAGAACGGAAAATGATTCCCGTTTTTGTCAAAAATTATTAGTCAAATAGTAGGGCGGAGCCTATTAAAAATCAAAATAGCTGAAAACAGTTTCAAATTGCGTCACCGGGATGCAAAGTTATAAGGGTTTGATGATTTGACTATGAAACTACGTTCCTCCTAAGGTGGATTTCGTAGGTATTTAAAATAACAGATGTGGAAATTTTTTGAAGTTCTATGTTCGCTAGACGCACGTGCGAGGTGTCAAAAGACGCGTCTCGGCGCGGGCTAGCGATCTACGAGGTTATTGGAATTTATCTGGAATAAAAATTTTGTGTTTTTGTCGAAAAACGTGTTTTTCGACTGAAAAACCTGAAATTACACCACCAGACAGGACTCGAGTTCGCGGAACGCGCACAGGAATACAGGTAAGGCAGGTAAGTAACTATTGTAACTACTAGAAAAATGATTTTTGGAAGGAATTTCGAGATAAAAATTTATTAAGGGTTGAAAAATTGGAAGATTTTTTCTAAGTCCCAGAACGGAAAATGATTCCCGTTTTTGTCAAAAATTATTAGTCAAATAGTAGGGCGGAGCCTATTAAAAATCAAAATAGCTGAAAACAGTTTCAAATTGCGTCACCGGGATGCAAAGTTATAAGGGTTTGATGATTTGACTATGAAACTACGTTCCTCCTAAGGTGGATTTCGTAGGTATTTAAAATAACAGATGTGGAAATTTTTTGAAGTTCTATGTTCGCTAGACGCACGTGCGAGGTGTCAAAAGACGCGTCTCGGCGCGGGCTAGCGATCTACGAGGTTATTGGAATTTATCTGGAATAAAAATTTTGTGTTTTTGTCGAAAAACGTGTTTTTCGACTGAAAAACCTGAAATTACACCACCAGACAGGACTCGAGTTCGCGGAACGCGCACAGGAATACAGGTAAGGCAGGTAAGTAACTATTGTAACTACTAGAAAAATGATTTTTGGAAGGAATTTCGAGATAAAAATTTATTAAGGGTTGAAAAATTGGAAGATTTTTTCTAAGTCCCAGAACGGAAAATGATTCCCGTTTTTGTCAAAAATTATTAGTCAAATAGTAGGGCGGAGCCTATTAAAAATCAAAATAGCTGAAAACAGCTTCAAATTGCGTCACCGGGATGCAAAGTTATAAGGGTTTGATGATTTGACTATGAAACTACGTTCCTCCTAAGGTGGATTTCGTAGGTATTTAAAATAACAGATGTGGAAATTTTTTGAAGTTCTATGTTCGCTAGACGCACGTGCGAGGTGTCAAAAGACGCGTCTCGGCGCGGGCTAGCGATCTACGAGGTTATTGGAATTTATCTGGAATAAAAATTTTGTGTTTTTGTCGAAAAACGTGTTTTTCGACTGAAAAACCTGAAATTACACCACCAGACAGGACTCGAGTTCGCGGAACGCGCACAGGAATACAGGTAAGGCAGGTAAGTAACTATTGTAACTACTAGAAAAATGATTTTTGGAAGGAATTTCGAGATAAAAATTTATTAAGGGTTGAAAAATTGGAAGATTTTTTCTAAGTCCCAGAACGGAAAATGATTCCCGTTTTTGTCAAAAATTATTAGTCAAATAGTAGGGCGGAGCCTATTAAAAATCAAAATAGCTGAAAACAGTTTCAAATTGCGTCACCGGGATGCAAAGTTATAAGGGTTTGATGATTTGACTATGAAACTACGTTCCTCCTAAGGTGGATTTCGTAGGTATTTAAAATAACAGATGTGGAAATTTTTTGAAGTTCTATGTTCGCTAGACGCACGTGCGAGGTGTCAAAAGACGCGTCTCGGCGCGGGCTAGCGATCTACGAGGTTATTGGAATTTATCTGGAATAAAAATTTTGTGTTTTTGTCGAAAAACGTGTTTTTCGACTGAAAAACCTGAAATTACACCACCAGACAGGACTCGAGTTCGCGGAACGCGCACAGGAATACAGGTAAGGCAGGTAAGTAACTATTGTAACTACTAGAAAAATGATTTTTGGAAGGAATTTCGAGATAAAAATTTATTAAGGGTTGAAAAATTGGAAGATTTTTTCTAAGTCCCAGAACGGAAAATGATTCCCGTTTTTGTCAAAAATTATTAGTCAAATAGTAGGGCGGAGCCTATTAAAAATCAAAATAGCTGAAAACAGCTTCAAATTGCGTCACCGGGATGCAAAGTTATAAGGGTTTGATGATTTGACTATGAAACTACGTTCCTCCTAAGGTGGATTTCGTAGGTATTTAAAATAACAGATGTGGAAATTTTTTGAAGTTCTATGTTCGCTAGACGCACGTGCGAGGTGTCAAAAGACGCGTCTCGGCGCGGGCTAGCGATCTACGAGGTTATTGGAATTTATCTGGAATAAAAATTTTGTGTTTTTGTCGAAAAACGTGTTTTTCGACTGAAAAACCTGAAATTACACCACCAGACAGGACTCGAGTTCGCGGAACGCGCACAGGAATACAGGTAAGGCAGGTAAGTAACTATTGTAACTACTAGAAAAATGATTTTTGGAAGGAATTTCGAGATAAAAATTTATTAAGGGTTGAAAAATTGGAAGATTTTTTCTAAGTCCCAGAACGGAAAATGATTCCCGTTTTTGTCAAAAATTATTAGTCAAATAGTAGGGCGGAGCCTATTAAAAATCAAAATAGCTGAAAACAGTTTCAAATTGCGTCACCGGGATGCAAAGTTATAAGGGTTTGATGATTTGACTATGAAACTACGTTCCTCCTAAGGTGGATTTCGTAGGTATTTAAAATAACAGATGTGGAAATTTTTTGAAGTTCTATGTTCGCTAGACGCACGTGCGAGGTGTCAAAAGACGCGTCTCGGCGCGGGCTAGCGATCTACGAGGTTATTGGAATTTATCTGGAATAAAAATTTTGTGTTTTTGTCGAAAAACGTGTTTTTCGACTGAAAAACCTGAAATTACACCACCAGACAGGACTCGAGTTCGCGGAACGCGCACAGGAATACAGGTAAGGCAGGTAAGTAACTATTGTAACTACTAGAAAAATGATTTTTGGAAGGAATTTCGAGATAAAAATTTATTAAGGGTTGAAAAATTGGAAGATTTTTTCTAAGTCCCAGAACGGAAAATGATTCCCGTTTTTGTCAAAAATTATTAGTCAAATAGTAGGGCGGAGCCTATTAAAAATCAAAATAGCTGAAAACAGCTTCAAATTGCGTCACCGGGATGCAAAGTTATAAGGGTTTGATGATTTGACTATGAAACTACGTTCCTCCTAAGGTGGATTTCGTAGGTATTTAAAATAACAGATGTGGAAATTTTTTGAAGTTCTATGTTCGCTAGACGCACGTGCGAGGTGTCAAAAGACGCGTCTCGGCGCGGGCTAGCGATCTACGAGGTTATTGGAATTTATCTGGAATAAAAATTTTGTGTTTTTGTCGAAAAACGTGTTTTTCGACTGAAAAACCTGAAATTACACCACCAGACAGGACTCGAGTTCGCGGAACGCGCACAGGAATACAGGTAAGGCAGGTAAGTAACTATTGTAACTACTAGAAAAATGATTTTTGGAAGGAATTTCGAGATAAAAATTTATTAAGGGTTGAAAAATTGGAAGATTTTTTCTAAGTCCCAGAACGGAAAATGATTCCCGTTTTTGTCAAAAATTATTAGTCAAATAGTAGGGCGGAGCCTATTAAAAATCAAAATAGCTGAAAACAGCTTCAAATTGCGTCACCGGGATGCAAAGTTATAAGGGTTTGATGATTTGACTATGAAACTACGTTCCTCCTAAGGTGGATTTCGTAGGTATTTAAAATAACAGATGTGGAAATTTTTTGAAGTTCTATGTTCGCTAGACGCACGTGCGAGGTGTCAAAAGACGCGTCTCGGCGCGGGCTAGCGATCTACGAGGTTATTGGAATTTATCTGGAATAAAAATTTTGTGTTTTTGTCGAAAAACGTGTTTTTCGACTGAAAAACCTGAAATTACACCACCAGACAGGACTCGAGTTCGCGGAACGCGCACAGGAATACAGGTAAGGCAGGTAAGTAACTATTGTAACTACTAGAAAAATGATTTTTGGAAGGAATTTCGAGATAAAAATTTATTAAGGGTTGAAAAATTGGAAGATTTTTTCTAAGTCCCAGAACGGAAAATGATTCCCGTTTTTGTCAAAAATTATTAGTCAAATAGTAGGGCGGAGCCTATTAAAAATCAAAATAGCTGAAAACAGTTTCAAATTGCGTCACCGGGATGCAAAGTTATAAGGGTTTGATGATTTGACTATGAAACTACGTTCCTCCTAAGGTGGATTTCGTAGGTATTTAAAATAACAGATGTGGAAATTTTTTGAAGTTCTATGTTCGCTAGACGCACGTGCGAGGTGTCAAAAGACGCGTCTCGGCGCGGGCTAGCGATCTACGAGGTTATTGGAATTTATCTGGAATAAAAATTTTGTGTTTTTGTCGAAAAACGTGTTTTTCGACTGAAAAACCTGAAATTACACCACCAGACAGGACTCGAGTTCGCGGAACGCGCACAGGAATACAGGTAAGGCAGGTAAGTAACTATTGTAACTACTAGAAAAATGATTTTTGGAAGGAATTTCGAGATAAAAATTTATTAAGGGTTGAAAAATTGGAAGATTTTTTCTAAGTCCCAGAACGGAAAATGATTCCCGTTTTTGTCAAAAATTATTAGTCAAATAGTAGGGCGGAGCCTATTAAAAATCAAAATAGCTGAAAACAGTTTCAAATTGCGTCACCGGGATGCAAAGTTATAAGGGTTTGATGATTTGACTATGAAACTACGTTCCTCCTAAGGTGGATTTCGTAGGTATTTAAAATAACAGATGTGGAAATTTTTTGAAGTTCTATGTTCGCTAGACGCACGTGCGAGGTGTCAAAAGACGCGTCTCGGCGCGGGCTAGCGATCTACGAGGTTATTGGAATTTATCTGGAATAAAAATTTTGTGTTTTTGTCGAAAAACGTGTTTTTCGACTGAAAAACCTGAAATTACACCACCAGACAGGACTCGAGTTCGCGGAACGCGCACAGGAATACAGGTAAGGCAGGTAAGTAACTATTGTAACTACTAGAAAAATGATTTTTGGAAGGAATTTCGAGATAAAAATTTATTAAGGGTTGAAAAATTGGAAGATTTTTTCTAAGTCCCAGAACGGAAAATGATTCCCGTTTTTGTCAAAAATTATTAGTCAAATAGTAGGGCGGAGCCTATTAAAAATCAAAATAGCTGAAAACAGCTTCAAATTGCGTCACCGGGATGCAAAGTTATAAGGGTTTGATGATTTGACTATGAAACTACGTTCCTCCTAAGGTGGATTTCGTAGGTATTTAAAATAACAGATGTGGAAATTTTTTGAAGTTCTATGTTCGCTAGACGCACGTGCGAGGTGTCAAAAGACGCGTCTCGGCGCGGGCTAGCGATCTACGAGGTTATTGGAATTTATCTGGAATAAAAATTTTGTGTTTTTGTCGAAAAACGTGTTTTTCGACTGAAAAACCTGAAATTACACCACCAGACAGGACTCGAGTTCGCGGAACGCGCACAGGAATACAGGTAAGGCAGGTAAGTAACTATTGTAACTACTAGAAAAATGATTTTTGGAAGGAATTTCGAGATAAAAATTTATTAAGGGTTGAAAAATTGGAAGATTTTTTCTAAGTCCCAGAACGGAAAATGATTCCCGTTTTTGTCAAAAATTATTAGTCAAATAGTAGGGCGGAGCCTATTAAAAATCAAAATAGCTGAAAACAGTTTCAAATTGCGTCACCGGGATGCAAAGTTATAAGGGTTTGATGATTTGACTATGAAACTACGTTCCTCCTAAGGTGGATTTCGTAGGTATTTAAAATAACAGATGTGGAAATTTTTTGAAGTTCTATGTTCGCTAGACGCACGTGCGAGGTGTCAAAAGACGCGTCTCGGCGCGGGCTAGCGATCTACGAGGTTATTGGAATTTATCTGGAATAAAAATTTTGTGTTTTTGTCGAAAAACGTGTTTTTCGACTGAAAAACCTGAAATTACACCACCAGACAGGACTCGAGTTCGCGGAACGCGCACAGGAATACAGGTAAGGCAGGTAAGTAACTATTGTAACTACTAGAAAAATGATTTTTGGAAGGAATTTCGAGATAAAAATTTATTAAGGGTTGAAAAATTGGAAGATTTTTTCTAAGTCCCAGAACGGAAAATGATTCCCGTTTTTGTCAAAAATTATTAGTCAAATAGTAGGGCGGAGCCTATTAAAAATCAAAATAGCTGAAAACAGCTTCAAATTGCGTCACCGGGATGCAAAGTTATAAGGGTTTGATGATTTGACTATGAAACTACGTTCCTCCTTTTTTTTTTTTTTTTTTTGAGGGTGGGAAATCATCCAATGACTTCTCCCGCTCTGGGTGGAGCGGAAGGGCGTGTCAGACTTTTACTGACTAAAACCCACCCGTGTTCCTTCAGTTGCCTGTTGCCAAGGTCCCGGTATCCCTTTCGGACTAACCCGCAACCCTGGCAGGCATCGGTCGTAGCGGACCCCGCCAATTGTGCTGACATCTCTTTGAGGCGCGCGTGGAACACGACGCGCCATCGACCCGGGCCTGGTCCTGATCGGACGGCGAGCTACCCATTGCTTGCCGTCCGCAAGCCCGCGCCTATGGTGGCCGGGAATCCGCCTGGGATTCCCGACGCCCAGGGCGTCTCCAGCGGTGGCGGTGGTTAGGGGCGTGAGGGCGCAAACTTTGCCTCTCCCTCACGCGTTCCGCCTCCTCCTTCGCGAGCATTACTGCTTCGCAGAAGGAGGTGACTGCTTCCCATGCCCTCTCGCTCCGTACCATGGCCTGGACCAGAGCCGGACGCGAGAGGTCACCGCCGCCAATCGCCTCCAAGAGGACACGGCGGGGCTCCGCCCAAGCGGGGCAGACCTCCACCGTATGCTCCACCGTGTCCTCCGGGCGATCCACACAGTGGTGACACCCGGGCGTTTCCTCCCGCCTTATACGAAACAGGAACCTCCCGAAGCAACCGTGTCCGGTGAGGACCTGCGTCAGGCGGAAGGTGAGGACGCCGTGGCGCCTCTCTAGCCACTCCTCAAAGAGGGGACTTATCGCCGCAATTGTGGCGTGCCCAGCACTGGGTTGCGACAATCGCACTCTCCATGCCGCCATGAGATCCTGCCGGAGCTCTGTCCGCTGAGCCGCGATTTCTCGCGGCAGCGGAGTTACGCCCCGGCGCTTCATCTCCTCGCGCCACTCCCATATGTGCGCGAGGACCTTCGCCTCCAGATCCCATGGCGGTAATCCGGCCAGGAGGCTCGCCGCCTCGCGGGAGACCGTGCGGTATCCCCGGGCCAGCCGAATGGCCATGACCCTTTGGGACGCGTTCAACCGGCGGGCTGGCTGCAGCCTAAGGGAACGCGCCCACACCGGTGCCCCGTAAAGGGCCATGGACCGCACGACCCCCGCGTATAGCCTCCGGCAGGAGGCGTTTGGACCCCCCAGATTGGGCAGGAGACGCCCCAAGGCAGCTCCAGCCCGGTCCAGCCTGGGAGTCAAACGTCGGAAATGCTCAACGAAGTTCCACCGGCTGTCGAGGACGAGTCCTAGGTACTTCATCGTCGACTCGACGCCGATGTGAACCCCTCCTACCGTAATTTGGGAACCCGACGGTGGCGCGTTCCGAGGGCCATGAAAACACATGACCTCGGACTTGTGCAAGGCCACCTCGAGTCCCAGCTGCCGGATTCTATCGACGATTGTCGCAACCCCGCGTGTCGCTAGTTCGGCCGCCGCCTGGTGCGACCTCCCCTGTGCCAGGACCAGCGTGTCGTCAGCGTAGCAAACTACACTGACGCCACTGGGGAGGTCGGCGCGCAGCACCCAGTCGTAACCGATGTCCCACAGATGCGGCCCCAGGACCGATCCCTGTGGGACACCGCACGACATCTCTCGCCGGTTCCACACTCCCTGGTGACCGGGGTAGATGACGGCCCTGTCCGTCAAATAGGCCTCGACCACACGACAGAGGTAGGTCGGCATCCGGTGGTACCGGAGTGCCTCCCTTATGCAACTCCAGGGCAGGGTGTTGAAGGCGTTGGCGATGTCGAGAGACACCGCCAAGACGACCCCACCCCGGGCCACAGCATCCCCCGTCGTGAGGGCCCGTACGCGCATGATGGCGTCCACCGTAGAGCGCCCTCTGCGGAAACCAAACTGGCTCTCCGCCAAGTCCGGCCCCACCCGCACCAGCCGCCCGACGAGGCGGTTTGCAATTACTCTTTCAAAGAGCTTGCCCACCTCGTCGAGCAGCACGATGGGCCGATAAGCGGACGGAGAGTCCGCAGGACGCCCCGGCTTCTTTATGAGGACCAGTTTCCCCGTCTTCCAACGAAGTGGAAACTGGCCCCTCTCCATGCATGCGCTTAGGAGACCCCTTAGTCGAGGCCCGAGAGCCTCCATGGCCAGGACCCAGGCCTTCCCAGGTAGGCCGTCAGGTCCTGGGGCGGTGTTTTTGGCATTCATCCTTCGCACCGCCACTCTCATTTCTACCTCGGTCACCTCCGGAGCATCGTCGTCTTCGTCGGTGTTGTGGTCCGCCTCAAGCACCGCAGTAGGCGGAGCCATGAGCGGGGAGGTATGTTCCCCTCTCGAGGGGAACAGAGCGCTCACCACGTCCTCCACAAGCTGAGGCCGGAGACTCTGCGTCAGCGGGGGAGCCCATGGGCGGAGTTTCTCCCGCACCATCTTGTATGGGCGTCCCCACGGATCTCTGTTCAGAGTCTCCAGCATCTCCTCGCGGTCCACTGCCCTGGCCCGCAGGATCTCCGCCTGGAGGGCGGTCTTCGCCGCTCTGTACCCCTCATACAGCTCCGCCTCAATGGCTTCCGTATCCGGAGGGCGGATACGGAGCCTGCGGTGCCTGGTGTACTGGTGTCGCGCAGCAACACACGCATGGCGCAAAGCCGTCAGCTGCTGCGACCACCAGCTCACCTGGTGCGAAGCACGTCCGGGCTGGGCCCGGGGCATTGCCACGTCACAAATATTGGACATGGCCTCCCGGAACCACTCCGCCTCGTCGTTGATGTCGGCAGGCCTGTCCGGTGATGACACCCAGGCCTGCACGATCGAGGCTTCCAGGAGGAGCTCCCGGTCCAGCTGCTTCAGCGCCCACCGCGGACCACTCGGGGCCTGTCGGACCGGCGCGCTTGAGGACTGGGCGGAGACGTCAAACCGGATATACCGGTGGTCGGAATACGTCTCCACCCCCTCCATGACGCGCCAGTCAGTGACACGCGGTGACAGAGCGGGGCTGGCGAACGAGATGTCCACCACCGACTCACCCCGCATCCGCACACACGTGGGGACAGAACCCCGGTTTAGGACGACCAGGCCTGTCTCCAGAGCCCAGTCCTCCACCATCCTGCCCCGTGTGTCCGTATACCGGGAACCCCAAGCCACATTCTTGGCGTTGAAGTCCCCGAGGACGAGCACGGGGAGGGAACGGAACCCGACGACGACGACTTTCAACTCCGCAAGGGAGTTGTGGAACTCGGCGAGAGTTCGGTTCGGGGAGAAGTACACCCCTACCACGACAATCTCCCCGAACCGTGCTGCCACGCAACCCCGTCCTCTCTTGATAGCCTCGAGGGACGGGGTACCGGCGGCGGCCGACGAAATAAGGGTCACTGAGCCGCTCAGGTCCTCCACCCAGTCATCCCTGGGCGGGACAAAGTACGGCTCAGCGACCACGGCGATATTAATCGACCACTGCGCCATGCTCTGGAGCAAAAGATCCTGAGCGGTGGCGCAGTGGTTGATGTTCGCCTGGAGGAGGCGAAATGGGGCCATTATTGGCACTCCATTTCAACCCCCTCCCGAGACCCATGCGAGGGCCCTGCCGCAGCGGCAGCGGCGGCGACGACGACAGTGGTGGAGGCGGCAGCGGCGGTGGCGGTGGCGGCGGCTGCGGCGGTGACGGCGGTGGTGGCGGTGGTGGCGGAGGGCTTGCCCCTGCCCCTGGCTTTGCCAGGCTTCGGTGGAGTGCAGGCCTTACTCCCGATCCGGTGGTCGGCCGGCTTGCCTGCCGCCGCACATACGACGCAGTGCGGCGTGGCCTTGCACGTGCCGGCCTTGTGACCGGGCTGACCGCAGCGGTAGCAGGCATCGCTGCGGTCAACCTCGGAGGTGCATTTAGCTCCCACGTGGTCGCCCACATGGCAGCGGAAGCACCTCCGAGGTCTGGGTTCGAGCAGTTTGACCTGCGCGGACACCCAGCCCACCAGTAGCCTTTGGCCCTCCCCGGCTATTTTCTTGGCCGCCGCCACGGGGCAGCTCACCGTAACAGCTTGCATGCCCCTGTAGTCGGGACCGATGGTGCCAGCCTTAACCTGCTCGGCAGAGCACCCCCCAGTCCTGACCACGGCGGCCACAACCTGTTCTTTCGTGACCGAGTCGTCCAGGCCCTGGATGCGCATTTCAGCGCACTTAGTCGGCCTGGACACTCGGGCCTCATCCGCGTTAAGGGACGCCCTGAGCTTTTCAGCCAGGGCGTCAGCGGCCATGCCACCAGCCGGACCGGGGAACTCTAGCATTCGGGCCCCGGTGGCAGCTATCCTCAGTCGGATACCTCCGGCAGCACCGAGCTCCCCTAGGTCCACCACCTCCGCCACTTTGGCAAATACGTCCTTATAGGACACGCCCTTCGTTGCCGCTTCCGGCTGTAGTGTGACCACTACAGCTGCGGATTTCGGGGCGTGGAGCCTAGCCGCAACGCTTCGCTCCTTCCGCCGCTGCCGCCTCGCCTTTTTCTTATTGGCCGCCCTTGCCTTCCTAGCCGCCTTCCTCTTCTCCCCGGCCACTTGCCATTCAGCATCGGCTTGGGGAGGTAGGGAAGGTGCGGGTACAGTCGGAGGTGGGGGCGGTCGTTTAGCCACCGGGGCTGGGGCCGGAGCCGGGGCCGGGGCCGGGGCCCTCGCCGCCTTTTTGGCGGCTCCGGCCTTTTTAGCCGCCCCGCCCTTATTCTGCCTCGGAGAGGCTGGATTGGCCGCGGCAGATCCTGCGGCGACAACAGCATATGTCGTCGCCTCCTTCCGCTGGCCGGGGGCTGAACTACGTTCCTCCTAAGGTGGATTTCGTAGGTATTTAAAATAACAGATGTGGAAATTTTTTGAAGTTCTATGTTCGCTAGACGCACGTGCGAGGTGTCAAAAGACGCGTCTCGGCGCGGGCTAGCGATCTACGAGGTTATTGGAATTTATCTGGAATAAAAATTTTGTGTTTTTGTCGAAAAACGTGTTTTTCGACTGAAAAACCTGAAATTACACCACCAGACAGGACTCGAGTTCGCGGAACGCGCACAGGAATACAGGTAAGGCAGGTAAGTAACTATTGTAACTACTAGAAAAATGATTTTTGGAAGGAATTTCGAGATAAAAATTTATTAAGGGTTGAAAAATTGGAAGATTTTTTCTAAGTCCCAGAACGGAAAATGATTCCCGTTTTTGTCAAAAATTATTAGTCAAATAGTAGGGCGGAGCCTATTAAAAATCAAAATAGCTGAAAACAGCTTCAAATTGCGTCACCGGGATGCAAAGTTATAAGGGTTTGATGATTTGACTATGAAACTACGTTCCTCCTAAGGTGGATTTCGTAGGTATTTAAAATAACAGATGTGGAAATTTTTTGAAGTTCTATGTTCGCTAGACGCACGTGCGAGGTGTCAAAAGACGCGTCTCGGCGCGGGCTAGCGATCTACGAGGTTATTGGAATTTATCTGGAATAAAAATTTTGTGTTTTTGTCGAAAAACGTGTTTTTCGACTGAAAAACCTGAAATTACACCACCAGACAGGACTCGAGTTCGCGGAACGCGCACAGGAATACAGGTAAGGCAGGTAAGTAACTATTGTAACTACTAGAAAAATGATTTTTGGAAGGAATTTCGAGATAAAAATTTATTAAGGGTTGAAAAATTGGAAGATTTTTTCTAAGTCCCAGAACGGAAAATGATTCCCGTTTTTGTCAAAAATTATTAGTCAAATAGTAGGGCGGAGCCTATTAAAAATCAAAATAGCTGAAAACAGTTTCAAATTGCGTCACCGGGATGCAAAGTTATAAGGGTTTGATGATTTGACTATGAAACTACGTTCCTCCTAAGGTGGATTTCGTAGGTATTTAAAATAACAGATGTGGAAATTTTTTGAAGTTCTATGTTCGCTAGACGCACGTGCGAGGTGTCAAAAGACGCGTCTCGGCGCGGGCTAGCGATCTACGAGGTTATTGGAATTTATCTGGAATAAAAATTTTGTGTTTTTGTCGAAAAACGTGTTTTTCGACTGAAAAACCTGAAATTACACCACCAGACAGGACTCGAGTTCGCGGAACGCGCACAGGAATACAGGTAAGGCAGGTAAGTAACTATTGTAACTACTAGAAAAATGATTTTTGGAAGGAATTTCGAGATAAAAATTTATTAAGGGTTGAAAAATTGGAAGATTTTTTCTAAGTCCCAGAACGGAAAATGATTCCCGTTTTTGTCAAAAATTATTAGTCAAATAGTAGGGCGGAGCCTATTAAAAATCAAAATAGCTGAAAACAGCTTCAAATTGCGTCACCGGGATGCAAAGTTATAAGGGTTTGATGATTTGACTATGAAACTACGTTCCTCCTAAGGTGGATTTCGTAGGTATTTAAAATAACAGATGTGGAAATTTTTTGAAGTTCTATGTTCGCTAGACGCACGTGCGAGGTGTCAAAAGACGCGTCTCGGCGCGGGCTAGCGATCTACGAGGTTATTGGAATTTATCTGGAATAAAAATTTTGTGTTTTTGTCGAAAAACGTGTTTTTCGACTGAAAAACCTGAAATTACACCACCAGACAGGACTCGAGTTCGCGGAACGCGCACAGGAATACAGGTAAGGCAGGTAAGTAACTATTGTAACTACTAGAAAAATGATTTTTGGAAGGAATTTCGAGATAAAAATTTATTAAGGGTTGAAAAATTGGAAGATTTTTTCTAAGTCCCAGAACGGAAAATGATTCCCGTTTTTGTCAAAAATTATTAGTCAAATAGTAGGGCGGAGCCTATTAAAAATCAAAATAGCTGAAAACAGTTTCAAATTGCGTCACCGGGATGCAAAGTTATAAGGGTTTGATGATTTGACTATGAAACTACGTTCCTCCTAAGGTGGATTTCGTAGGTATTTAAAATAACAGATGTGGAAATTTTTTGAAGTTCTATGTTCGCTAGACGCACGTGCGAGGTGTCAAAAGACGCGTCTCGGCGCGGGCTAGCGATCTACGAGGTTATTGGAATTTATCTGGAATAAAAATTTTGTGTTTTTGTCGAAAAACGTGTTTTTCGACTGAAAAACCTGAAATTACACCACCAGACAGGACTCGAGTTCGCGGAACGCGCACAGGAATACAGGTAAGGCAGGTAAGTAACTATTGTAACTACTAGAAAAATGATTTTTGGAAGGAATTTCGAGATAAAAATTTATTAAGGGTTGAAAAATTGGAAGATTTTTTCTAAGTCCCAGAACGGAAAATGATTCCCGTTTTTGTCAAAAATTATTAGTCAAATAGTAGGGCGGAGCCTATTAAAAATCAAAATAGCTGAAAACAGTTTCAAATTGCGTCACCGGGATGCAAAGTTATAAGGGTTTGATGATTTGACTATGAAACTACGTTCCTCCTAAGGTGGATTTCGTAGGTATTTAAAATAACAGATGTGGAAATTTTTTGAAGTTCTATGTTCGCTAGACGCACGTGCGAGGTGTCAAAAGACGCGTCTCGGCGCGGGCTAGCGATCTACGAGGTTATTGGAATTTATCTGGAATAAAAATTTTGTGTTTTTGTCGAAAAACGTGTTTTTCGACTGAAAAACCTGAAATTACACCACCAGACAGGACTCGAGTTCGCGGAACGCGCACAGGAATACAGGTAAGGCAGGTAAGTAACTATTGTAACTACTAGAAAAATGATTTTTGGAAGGAATTTCGAGATAAAAATTTATTAAGGGTTGAAAAATTGGAAGATTTTTTCTAAGTCCCAGAACGGAAAATGATTCCCGTTTTTGTCAAAAATTATTAGTCAAATAGTAGGGCGGAGCCTATTAAAAATCAAAATAGCTGAAAACAGTTTCAAATTGCGTCACCGGGATGCAAAGTTATAAGGGTTTGATGATTTGACTATGAAACTACGTTCCTCCTAAGGTGGATTTCGTAGGTATTTAAAATAACAGATGTGGAAATTTTTTGAAGTTCTATGTTCGCTAGACGCACGTGCGAGGTGTCAAAAGACGCGTCTCGGCGCGGGCTAGCGATCTACGAGGTTATTGGAATTTATCTGGAATAAAAATTTTGTGTTTTTGTCGAAAAACGTGTTTTTCGACTGAAAAACCTGAAATTACACCACCAGACAGGACTCGAGTTCGCGGAACGCGCACAGGAATACAGGTAAGGCAGGTAAGTAACTATTGTAACTACTAGAAAAATGATTTTTGGAAGGAATTTCGAGATAAAAATTTATTAAGGGTTGAAAAATTGGAAGATTTTTTCTAAGTCCCAGAACGGAAAATGATTCCCGTTTTTGTCAAAAATTATTAGTCAAATAGTAGGGCGGAGCCTATTAAAAATCAAAATAGCTGAAAACAGTTTCAAATTGCGTCACCGGGATGCAAAGTTATAAGGGTTTGATGATTTGACTATGAAACTACGTTCCTCCTAAGGTGGATTTCGTAGGTATTTAAAATAACAGATGTGGAAATTTTTTGAAGTTCTATGTTCGCTAGACGCACGTGCGAGGTGTCAAAAGACGCGTCTCGGCGCGGGCTAGCGATCTACGAGGTTATTGGAATTTATCTGGAATAAAAATTTTGTGTTTTTGTCGAAAAACGTGTTTTTCGACTGAAAAACCTGAAATTACACCACCAGACAGGACTCGAGTTCGCGGAACGCGCACAGGAATACAGGTAAGGCAGGTAAGTAACTATTGTAACTACTAGAAAAATGATTTTTGGAAGGAATTTCGAGATAAAAATTTATTAAGGGTTGAAAAATTGGAAGATTTTTTCTAAGTCCCAGAACGGAAAATGATTCCCGTTTTTGTCAAAAATTATTAGTCAAATAGTAGGGCGGAGCCTATTAAAAATCAAAATAGCTGAAAACAGCTTCAAATTGCGTCACCGGGATGCAAAGTTATAAGGGTTTGATGATTTGACTATGAAACTACGTTCCTCCTAAGGTGGATTTCGTAGGTATTTAAAATAACAGATGTGGAAATTTTTTGAAGTTCTATGTTCGCTAGACGCACGTGCGAGGTGTCAAAAGACGCGTCTCGGCGCGGGCTAGCGATCTACGAGGTTATTGGAATTTATCTGGAATAAAAATTTTGTGTTTTTGTCGAAAAACGTGTTTTTCGACTGAAAAACCTGAAATTACACCACCAGACAGGACTCGAGTTCGCGGAACGCGCACAGGAATACAGGTAAGGCAGGTAAGTAACTATTGTAACTACTAGAAAAATGATTTTTGGAAGGAATTTCGAGATAAAAATTTATTAAGGGTTGAAAAATTGGAAGATTTTTTCTAAGTCCCAGAACGGAAAATGATTCCCGTTTTTGTCAAAAATTATTAGTCAAATAGTAGGGCGGAGCCTATTAAAAATCAAAATAGCTGAAAACAGTTTCAAATTGCGTCACCGGGATGCAAAGTTATAAGGGTTTGATGATTTGACTATGAAACTACGTTCCTCCTAAGGTGGATTTCGTAGGTATTTAAAATAACAGATGTGGAAATTTTTTGAAGTTCTATGTTCGCTAGACGCACGTGCGAGGTGTCAAAAGACGCGTCTCGGCGCGGGCTAGCGATCTACGAGGTTATTGGAATTTATCTGGAATAAAAATTTTGTGTTTTTGTCGAAAAACGTGTTTTTCGACTGAAAAACCTGAAATTACACCACCAGACAGGACTCGAGTTCGCGGAACGCGCACAGGAATACAGGTAAGGCAGGTAAGTAACTATTGTAACTACTAGAAAAATGATTTTTGGAAGGAATTTCGAGATAAAAATTTATTAAGGGTTGAAAAATTGGAAGATTTTTTCTAAGTCCCAGAACGGAAAATGATTCCCGTTTTTGTCAAAAATTATTAGTCAAATAGTAGGGCGGAGCCTATTAAAAATCAAAATAGCTGAAAACAGTTTCAAATTGCGTCACCGGGATGCAAAGTTATAAGGGTTTGATGATTTGACTATGAAACTACGTTCCTCCTAAGGTGGATTTCGTAGGTATTTAAAATAACAGATGTGGAAATTTTTTGAAGTTCTATGTTCGCTAGACGCACGTGCGAGGTGTCAAAAGACGCGTCTCGGCGCGGGCTAGCGATCTACGAGGTTATTGGAATTTATCTGGAATAAAAATTTTGTGTTTTTGTCGAAAAACGTGTTTTTCGACTGAAAAACCTGAAATTACACCACCAGACAGGACTCGAGTTCGCGGAACGCGCACAGGAATACAGGTAAGGCAGGTAAGTAACTATTGTAACTACTAGAAAAATGATTTTTGGAAGGAATTTCGAGATAAAAATTTATTAAGGGTTGAAAAATTGGAAGATTTTTTCTAAGTCCCAGAACGGAAAATGATTCCCGTTTTTGTCAAAAATTATTAGTCAAATAGTAGGGCGGAGCCTATTAAAAATCAAAATAGCTGAAAACAGTTTCAAATTGCGTCACCGGGATGCAAAGTTATAAGGGTTTGATGATTTGACTATGAAACTACGTTCCTCCTAAGGTGGATTTCGTAGGTATTTAAAATAACAGATGTGGAAATTTTTTGAAGTTCTATGTTCGCTAGACGCACGTGCGAGGTGTCAAAAGACGCGTCTCGGCGCGGGCTAGCGATCTACGAGGTTATTGGAATTTATCTGGAATAAAAATTTTGTGTTTTTGTCGAAAAACGTGTTTTTCGACTGAAAAACCTGAAATTACACCACCAGACAGGACTCGAGTTCGCGGAACGCGCACAGGAATACAGGTAAGGCAGGTAAGTAACTATTGTAACTACTAGAAAAATGATTTTTGGAAGGAATTTCGAGATAAAAATTTATTAAGGGTTGAAAAATTGGAAGATTTTTTCTAAGTCCCAGAACGGAAAATGATTCCCGTTTTTGTCAAAAATTATTAGTCAAATAGTAGGGCGGAGCCTATTAAAAATCAAAATAGCTGAAAACAGCTTCAAATTGCGTCACCGGGATGCAAAGTTATAAGGGTTTGATGATTTGACTATGAAACTACGTTCCTCCTAAGGTGGATTTCGTAGGTATTTAAAATAACAGATGTGGAAATTTTTTGAAGTTCTATGTTCGCTAGACGCACGTGCGAGGTGTCAAAAGACGCGTCTCGGCGCGGGCTAGCGATCTACGAGGTTATTGGAATTTATCTGGAATAAAAATTTTGTGTTTTTGTCGAAAAACGTGTTTTTCGACTGAAAAACCTGAAATTACACCACCAGACAGGACTCGAGTTCGCGGAACGCGCACAGGAATACAGGTAAGGCAGGTAAGTAACTATTGTAACTACTAGAAAAATGATTTTTGGAAGGAATTTCGAGATAAAAATTTATTAAGGGTTGAAAAATTGGAAGATTTTTTCTAAGTCCCAGAACGGAAAATGATTCCCGTTTTTGTCAAAAATTATTAGTCAAATAGTAGGGCGGAGCCTATTAAAAATCAAAATAGCTGAAAACAGTTTCAAATTGCGTCACCGGGATGCAAAGTTATAAGGGTTTGATGATTTGACTATGAAACTACGTTCCTCCTAAGGTGGATTTCGTAGGTATTTAAAATAACAGATGTGGAAATTTTTTGAAGTTCTATGTTCGCTAGACGCACGTGCGAGGTGTCAAAAGACGCGTCTCGGCGCGGGCTAGCGATCTACGAGGTTATTGGAATTTATCTGGAATAAAAATTTTGTGTTTTTGTCGAAAAACGTGTTTTTCGACTGAAAAACCTGAAATTACACCACCAGACAGGACTCGAGTTCGCGGAACGCGCACAGGAATACAGGTAAGGCAGGTAAGTAACTATTGTAACTACTAGAAAAATGATTTTTGGAAGGAATTTCGAGATAAAAATTTATTAAGGGTTGAAAAATTGGAAGATTTTTTCTAAGTCCCAGAACGGAAAATGATTCCCGTTTTTGTCAAAAATTATTAGTCAAATAGTAGGGCGGAGCCTATTAAAAATCAAAATAGCTGAAAACAGTTTCAAATTGCGTCACCGGGATGCAAAGTTATAAGGGTTTGATGATTTGACTATGAAACTACGTTCCTCCTAAGGTGGATTTCGTAGGTATTTAAAATAACAGATGTGGAAATTTTTTGAAGTTCTATGTTCGCTAGACGCACGTGCGAGGTGTCAAAAGACGCGTCTCGGCGCGGGCTAGCGATCTACGAGGTTATTGGAATTTATCTGGAATAAAAATTTTGTGTTTTTGTCGAAAAACGTGTTTTTCGACTGAAAAACCTGAAATTACACCACCAGACAGGACTCGAGTTCGCGGAACGCGCACAGGAATACAGGTAAGGCAGGTAAGTAACTATTGTAACTACTAGAAAAATGATTTTTGGAAGGAATTTCGAGATAAAAATTTATTAAGGGTTGAAAAATTGGAAGATTTTTTCTAAGTCCCAGAACGGAAAATGATTCCCGTTTTTGTCAAAAATTATTAGTCAAATAGTAGGGCGGAGCCTATTAAAAATCAAAATAGCTGAAAACAGCTTCAAATTGCGTCACCGGGATGCAAAGTTATAAGGGTTTGATGATTTGACTATGAAACTACGTTCCTCCTAAGGTGGATTTCGTAGGTATTTAAAATAACAGATGTGGAAATTTTTTGAAGTTCTATGTTCGCTAGACGCACGTGCGAGGTGTCAAAAGACGCGTCTCGGCGCGGGCTAGCGATCTACGAGGTTATTGGAATTTATCTGGAATAAAAATTTTGTGTTTTTGTCGAAAAACGTGTTTTTCGACTGAAAAACCTGAAATTACACCACCAGACAGGACTCGAGTTCGCGGAACGCGCACAGGAATACAGGTAAGGCAGGTAAGTAACTATTGTAACTACTAGAAAAATGATTTTTGGAAGGAATTTCGAGATAAAAATTTATTAAGGGTTGAAAAATTGGAAGATTTTTTCTAAGTCCCAGAACGGAAAATGATTCCCGTTTTTGTCAAAAATTATTAGTCAAATAGTAGGGCGGAGCCTATTAAAAATCAAAATAGCTGAAAACAGTTTCAAATTGCGTCACCGGGATGCAAAGTTATAAGGGTTTGATGATTTGACTATGAAACTACGTTCCTCCTAAGGTGGATTTCGTAGGTATTTAAAATAACAGATGTGGAAATTTTTTGAAGTTCTATGTTCGCTAGACGCACGTGCGAGGTGTCAAAAGACGCGTCTCGGCGCGGGCTAGCGATCTACGAGGTTATTGGAATTTATCTGGAATAAAAATTTTGTGTTTTTGTCGAAAAACGTGTTTTTCGACTGAAAAACCTGAAATTACACCACCAGACAGGACTCGAGTTCGCGGAACGCGCACAGGAATACAGGTAAGGCAGGTAAGTAACTATTGTAACTACTAGAAAAATGATTTTTGGAAGGAATTTCGAGATAAAAATTTATTAAGGGTTGAAAAATTGGAAGATTTTTTCTAAGTCCCAGAACGGAAAATGATTCCCGTTTTTGTCAAAAATTATTAGTCAAATAGTAGGGCGGAGCCTATTAAAAATCAAAATAGCTGAAAACAGCTTCAAATTGCGTCACCGGGATGCAAAGTTATAAGGGTTTGATGATTTGACTATGAAACTACGTTCCTCCTAAGGTGGATTTCGTAGGTATTTAAAATAACAGATGTGGAAATTTTTTGAAGTTCTATGTTCGCTAGACGCACGTGCGAGGTGTCAAAAGACGCGTCTCGGCGCGGGCTAGCGATCTACGAGGTTATTGGAATTTATCTGGAATAAAAATTTTGTGTTTTTGTCGAAAAACGTGTTTTTCGACTGAAAAACCTGAAATTACACCACCAGACAGGACTCGAGTTCGCGGAACGCGCACAGGAATACAGGTAAGGCAGGTAAGTAACTATTGTAACTACTAGAAAAATGATTTTTGGAAGGAATTTCGAGATAAAAATTTATTAAGGGTTGAAAAATTGGAAGATTTTTTCTAAGTCCCAGAACGGAAAATGATTCCCGTTTTTGTCAAAAATTATTAGTCAAATAGTAGGGCGGAGCCTATTAAAAATCAAAATAGCTGAAAACAGTTTCAAATTGCGTCACCGGGATGCAAAGTTATAAGGGTTTGATGATTTGACTATGAAACTACGTTCCTCCTAAGGTGGATTTCGTAGGTATTTAAAATAACAGATGTGGAAATTTTTTGAAGTTCTATGTTCGCTAGACGCACGTGCGAGGTGTCAAAAGACGCGTCTCGGCGCGGGCTAGCGATCTACGAGGTTATTGGAATTTATCTGGAATAAAAATTTTGTGTTTTTGTCGAAAAACGTGTTTTTCGACTGAAAAACCTGAAATTACACCACCAGACAGGACTCGAGTTCGCGGAACGCGCACAGGAATACAGGTAAGGCAGGTAAGTAACTATTGTAACTACTAGAAAAATGATTTTTGGAAGGAATTTCGAGATAAAAATTTATTAAGGGTTGAAAAATTGGAAGATTTTTTCTAAGTCCCAGAACGGAAAATGATTCCCGTTTTTGTCAAAAATTATTAGTCAAATAGTAGGGCGGAGCCTATTAAAAATCAAAATAGCTGAAAACAGTTTCAAATTGCGTCACCGGGATGCAAAGTTATAAGGGTTTGATGATTTGACTATGAAACTACGTTCCTCCTAAGGTGGATTTCGTAGGTATTTAAAATAACAGATGTGGAAATTTTTTGAAGTTCTATGTTCGCTAGACGCACGTGCGAGGTGTCAAAAGACGCGTCTCGGCGCGGGCTAGCGATCTACGAGGTTATTGGAATTTATCTGGAATAAAAATTTTGTGTTTTTGTCGAAAAACGTGTTTTTCGACTGAAAAACCTGAAATTACACCACCAGACAGGACTCGAGTTCGCGGAACGCGCACAGGAATACAGGTAAGGCAGGTAAGTAACTATTGTAACTACTAGAAAAATGATTTTTGGAAGGAATTTCGAGATAAAAATTTATTAAGGGTTGAAAAATTGGAAGATTTTTTCTAAGTCCCAGAACGGAAAATGATTCCCGTTTTTGTCAAAAATTATTAGTCAAATAGTAGGGCGGAGCCTATTAAAAATCAAAATAGCTGAAAACAGTTTCAAATTGCGTCACCGGGATGCAAAGTTATAAGGGTTTGATGATTTGACTATGAAACTACGTTCCTCCTAAGGTGGATTTCGTAGGTATTTAAAATAACAGATGTGGAAATTTTTTGAAGTTCTATGTTCGCTAGACGCACGTGCGAGGTGTCAAAAGACGCGTCTCGGCGCGGGCTAGCGATCTACGAGGTTATTGGAATTTATCTGGAATAAAAATTTTGTGTTTTTGTCGAAAAACGTGTTTTTCGACTGAAAAACCTGAAATTACACCACCAGACAGGACTCGAGTTCGCGGAACGCGCACAGGAATACAGGTAAGGCAGGTAAGTAACTATTGTAACTACTAGAAAAATGATTTTTGGAAGGAATTTCGAGATAAAAATTTATTAAGGGTTGAAAAATTGGAAGATTTTTTCTAAGTCCCAGAACGGAAAATGATTCCCGTTTTTGTCAAAAATTATTAGTCAAATAGTAGGGCGGAGCCTATTAAAAATCAAAATAGCTGAAAACAGCTTCAAATTGCGTCACCGGGATGCAAAGTTATAAGGGTTTGATGATTTGACTATGAAACTACGTTCCTCCTAAGGTGGATTTCGTAGGTATTTAAAATAACAGATGTGGAAATTTTTTGAAGTTCTATGTTCGCTAGACGCACGTGCGAGGTGTCAAAAGACGCGTCTCGGCGCGGGCTAGCGATCTACGAGGTTATTGGAATTTATCTGGAATAAAAATTTTGTGTTTTTGTCGAAAAACGTGTTTTTCGACTGAAAAACCTGAAATTACACCACCAGACAGGACTCGAGTTCGCGGAACGCGCACAGGAATACAGGTAAGGCAGGTAAGTAACTATTGTAACTACTAGAAAAATGATTTTTGGAAGGAATTTCGAGATAAAAATTTATTAAGGGTTGAAAAATTGGAAGATTTTTTCTAAGTCCCAGAACGGAAAATGATTCCCGTTTTTGTCAAAAATTATTAGTCAAATAGTAGGGCGGAGCCTATTAAAAATCAAAATAGCTGAAAACAGCTTCAAATTGCGTCACCGGGATGCAAAGTTATAAGGGTTTGATGATTTGACTATGAAACTACGTTCCTCCTAAGGTGGATTTCGTAGGTATTTAAAATAACAGATGTGGAAATTTTTTGAAGTTCTATGTTCGCTAGACGCACGTGCGAGGTGTCAAAAGACGCGTCTCGGCGCGGGCTAGCGATCTACGAGGTTATTGGAATTTATCTGGAATAAAAATTTTGTGTTTTTGTCGAAAAACGTGTTTTTCGACTGAAAAACCTGAAATTACACCACCAGACAGGACTCGAGTTCGCGGAACGCGCACAGGAATACAGGTAAGGCAGGTAAGTAACTATTGTAACTACTAGAAAAATGATTTTTGGAAGGAATTTCGAGATAAAAATTTATTAAGGGTTGAAAAATTGGAAGATTTTTTCTAAGTCCCAGAACGGAAAATGATTCCCGTTTTTGTCAAAAATTATTAGTCAAATAGTAGGGCGGAGCCTATTAAAAATCAAAATAGCTGAAAACAGCTTCAAATTGCGTCACCGGGATGCAAAGTTATAAGGGTTTGATGATTTGACTATGAAACTACGTTCCTCCTAAGGTGGATTTCGTAGGTATTTAAAATAACAGATGTGGAAATTTTTTGAAGTTCTATGTTCGCTAGACGCACGTGCGAGGTGTCAAAAGACGCGTCTCGGCGCGGGCTAGCGATCTACGAGGTTATTGGAATTTATCTGGAATAAAAATTTTGTGTTTTTGTCGAAAAACGTGTTTTTCGACTGAAAAACCTGAAATTACACCACCAGACAGGACTCGAGTTCGCGGAACGCGCACAGGAATACAGGTAAGGCAGGTAAGTAACTATTGTAACTACTAGAAAAATGATTTTTGGAAGGAATTTCGAGATAAAAATTTATTAAGGGTTGAAAAATTGGAAGATTTTTTCTAAGTCCCAGAACGGAAAATGATTCCCGTTTTTGTCAAAAATTATTAGTCAAATAGTAGGGCGGAGCCTATTAAAAATCAAAATAGCTGAAAACAGCTTCAAATTGCGTCACCGGGATGCAAAGTTATAAGGGTTTGATGATTTGACTATGAAACTACGTTCCTCCTAAGGTGGATTTCGTAGGTATTTAAAATAACAGATGTGGAAATTTTTTGAAGTTCTATGTTCGCTAGACGCACGTGCGAGGTGTCAAAAGACGCGTCTCGGCGCGGGCTAGCGATCTACGAGGTTATTGGAATTTATCTGGAATAAAAATTTTGTGTTTTTGTCGAAAAACGTGTTTTTCGACTGAAAAACCTGAAATTACACCACCAGACAGGACTCGAGTTCGCGGAACGCGCACAGGAATACAGGTAAGGCAGGTAAGTAACTATTGTAACTACTAGAAAAATGATTTTTGGAAGGAATTTCGAGATAAAAATTTATTAAGGGTTGAAAAATTGGAAGATTTTTTCTAAGTCCCAGAACGGAAAATGATTCCCGTTTTTGTCAAAAATTATTAGTCAAATAGTAGGGCGGAGCCTATTAAAAATCAAAATAGCTGAAAACAGCTTCAAATTGCGTCACCGGGATGCAAAGTTATAAGGGTTTGATGATTTGACTATGAAACTACGTTCCTCCTAAGGTGGATTTCGTAGGTATTTAAAATAACAGATGTGGAAATTTTTTGAAGTTCTATGTTCGCTAGACGCACGTGCGAGGTGTCAAAAGACGCGTCTCGGCGCGGGCTAGCGATCTACGAGGTTATTGGAATTTATCTGGAATAAAAATTTTGTGTTTTTGTCGAAAAACGTGTTTTTCGACTGAAAAACCTGAAATTACACCACCAGACAGGACTCGAGTTCGCGGAACGCGCACAGGAATACAGGTAAGGCAGGTAAGTAACTATTGTAACTACTAGAAAAATGATTTTTGGAAGGAATTTCGAGATAAAAATTTATTAAGGGTTGAAAAATTGGAAGATTTTTTCTAAGTCCCAGAACGGAAAATGATTCCCGTTTTTGTCAAAAATTATTAGTCAAATAGTAGGGCGGAGCCTATTAAAAATCAAAATAGCTGAAAACAGCTTCAAATTGCGTCACCGGGATGCAAAGTTATAAGGGTTTGATGATTTGACTATGAAACTACGTTCCTCCTAAGGTGGATTTCGTAGGTATTTAAAATAACAGATGTGGAAATTTTTTGAAGTTCTATGTTCGCTAGACGCACGTGCGAGGTGTCAAAAGACGCGTCTCGGCGCGGGCTAGCGATCTACGAGGTTATTGGAATTTATCTGGAATAAAAATTTTGTGTTTTTGTCGAAAAACGTGTTTTTCGACTGAAAAACCTGAAATTACACCACCAGACAGGACTCGAGTTCGCGGAACGCGCACAGGAATACAGGTAAGGCAGGTAAGTAACTATTGTAACTACTAGAAAAATGATTTTTGGAAGGAATTTCGAGATAAAAATTTATTAAGGGTTGAAAAATTGGAAGATTTTTTCTAAGTCCCAGAACGGAAAATGATTCCCGTTTTTGTCAAAAATTATTAGTCAAATAGTAGGGCGGAGCCTATTAAAAATCAAAATAGCTGAAAACAGCTTCAAATTGCGTCACCGGGATGCAAAGTTATAAGGGTTTGATGATTTGACTATGAAACTACGTTCCTCCTAAGGTGGATTTCGTAGGTATTTAAAATAACAGATGTGGAAATTTTTTGAAGTTCTATGTTCGCTAGACGCACGTGCGAGGTGTCAAAAGACGCGTCTCGGCGCGGGCTAGCGATCTACGAGGTTATTGGAATTTATCTGGAATAAAAATTTTGTGTTTTTGTCGAAAAACGTGTTTTTCGACTGAAAAACCTGAAATTACACCACCAGACAGGACTCGAGTTCGCGGAACGCGCACAGGAATACAGGTAAGGCAGGTAAGTAACTATTGTAACTACTAGAAAAATGATTTTTGGAAGGAATTTCGAGATAAAAATTTATTAAGGGTTGAAAAATTGGAAGATTTTTTCTAAGTCCCAGAACGGAAAATGATTCCCGTTTTTGTCAAAAATTATTAGTCAAATAGTAGGGCGGAGCCTATTAAAAATCAAAATAGCTGAAAACAGCTTCAAATTGCGTCACCGGGATGCAAAGTTATAAGGGTTTGATGATTTGACTATGAAACTACGTTCCTCCTAAGGTGGATTTCGTAGGTATTTAAAATAACAGATGTGGAAATTTTTTGAAGTTCTATGTTCGCTAGACGCACGTGCGAGGTGTCAAAAGACGCGTCTCGGCGCGGGCTAGCGATCTACGAGGTTATTGGAATTTATCTGGAATAAAAATTTTGTGTTTTTGTCGAAAAACGTGTTTTTCGACTGAAAAACCTGAAATTACACCACCAGACAGGACTCGAGTTCGCGGAACGCGCACAGGAATACAGGTAAGGCAGGTAAGTAACTATTGTAACTACTAGAAAAATGATTTTTGGAAGGAATTTCGAGATAAAAATTTATTAAGGGTTGAAAAATTGGAAGATTTTTTCTAAGTCCCAGAACGGAAAATGATTCCCGTTTTTGTCAAAAATTATTAGTCAAATAGTAGGGCGGAGCCTATTAAAAATCAAAATAGCTGAAAACAGCTTCAAATTGCGTCACCGGGATGCAAAGTTATAAGGGTTTGATGATTTGACTATGAAACTACGTTCCTCCTAAGGTGGATTTCGTAGGTATTTAAAATAACAGATGTGGAAATTTTTTGAAGTTCTATGTTCGCTAGACGCACGTGCGAGGTGTCAAAAGACGCGTCTCGGCGCGGGCTAGCGATCTACGAGGTTATTGGAATTTATCTGGAATAAAAATTTTGTGTTTTTGTCGAAAAACGTGTTTTTCGACTGAAAAACCTGAAATTACACCACCAGACAGGACTCGAGTTCGCGGAACGCGCACAGGAATACAGGTAAGGCAGGTAAGTAACTATTGTAACTACTAGAAAAATGATTTTTGGAAGGAATTTCGAGATAAAAATTTATTAAGGGTTGAAAAATTGGAAGATTTTTTCTAAGTCCCAGAACGGAAAATGATTCCCGTTTTTGTCAAAAATTATTAGTCAAATAGTAGGGCGGAGCCTATTAAAAATCAAAATAGCTGAAAACAGCTTCAAATTGCGTCACCGGGATGCAAAGTTATAAGGGTTTGATGATTTGACTATGAAACTACGTTCCTCCTAAGGTGGATTTCGTAGGTATTTAAAATAACAGATGTGGAAATTTTTTGAAGTTCTATGTTCGCTAGACGCACGTGCGAGGTGTCAAAAGACGCGTCTCGGCGCGGGCTAGCGATCTACGAGGTTATTGGAATTTATCTGGAATAAAAATTTTGTGTTTTTGTCGAAAAACGTGTTTTTCGACTGAAAAACCTGAAATTACACCACCAGACAGGACTCGAGTTCGCGGAACGCGCACAGGAATACAGGTAAGGCAGGTAAGTAACTATTGTAACTACTAGAAAAATGATTTTTGGAAGGAATTTCGAGATAAAAATTTATTAAGGGTTGAAAAATTGGAAGATTTTTTCTAAGTCCCAGAACGGAAAATGATTCCCGTTTTTGTCAAAAATTATTAGTCAAATAGTAGGGCGGAGCCTATTAAAAATCAAAATAGCTGAAAACAGCTTCAAATTGCGTCACCGGGATGCAAAGTTATAAGGGTTTGATGATTTGACTATGAAACTACGTTCCTCCTAAGGTGGATTTCGTAGGTATTTAAAATAACAGATGTGGAAATTTTTTGAAGTTCTATGTTCGCTAGACGCACGTGCGAGGTGTCAAAAGACGCGTCTCGGCGCGGGCTAGCGATCTACGAGGTTATTGGAATTTATCTGGAATAAAAATTTTGTGTTTTTGTCGAAAAACGTGTTTTTCGACTGAAAAACCTGAAATTACACCACCAGACAGGACTCGAGTTCGCGGAACGCGCACAGGAATACAGGTAAGGCAGGTAAGTAACTATTGTAACTACTAGAAAAATGATTTTTGGAAGGAATTTCGAGATAAAAATTTATTAAGGGTTGAAAAATTGGAAGATTTTTTCTAAGTCCCAGAACGGAAAATGATTCCCGTTTTTGTCAAAAATTATTAGTCAAATAGTAGGGCGGAGCCTATTAAAAATCAAAATAGCTGAAAACAGCTTCAAATTGCGTCACCGGGATGCAAAGTTATAAGGGTTTGATGATTTGACTATGAAACTACGTTCCTCCTAAGGTGGATTTCGTAGGTATTTAAAATAACAGATGTGGAAATTTTTTGAAGTTCTATGTTCGCTAGACGCACGTGCGAGGTGTCAAAAGACGCGTCTCGGCGCGGGCTAGCGATCTACGAGGTTATTGGAATTTATCTGGAATAAAAATTTTGTGTTTTTGTCGAAAAACGTGTTTTTCGACTGAAAAACCTGAAATTACACCACCAGACAGGACTCGAGTTCGCGGAACGCGCACAGGAATACAGGTAAGGCAGGTAAGTAACTATTGTAACTACTAGAAAAATGATTTTTGGAAGGAATTTCGAGATAAAAATTTATTAAGGGTTGAAAAATTGGAAGATTTTTTCTAAGTCCCAGAACGGAAAATGATTCCCGTTTTTGTCAAAAATTATTAGTCAAATAGTAGGGCGGAGCCTATTAAAAATCAAAATAGCTGAAAACAGCTTCAAATTGCGTCACCGGGATGCAAAGTTATAAGGGTTTGATGATTTGACTATGAAACTACGTTCCTCCTAAGGTGGATTTCGTAGGTATTTAAAATAACAGATGTGGAAATTTTTTGAAGTTCTATGTTC
>OX376210.1:0-32500 GCA_947363905.1 Lithophane semibrunnea | reverse complement strand
TCTATTTTACATTTTTGTATTCATTTCTTATCTAGTTGTTCTTATATTCTATACTTATTCTAGTGTACAGAGCAGGGAGCAGTTTTTTGTTGCTTTACATACATACTCATTTATATTTTATTCTAAGCTTATTTCTATTTTCACTTATGTTTATTTCCTTACTTATGTTTTACCTTAAAATATTATACAGCTATTTGTTGCTATGCTATTCTCTAATATAATCACTATATTATGAAAGCATATTTGCTTATGCGGTTTTATTTCGTTCTATCACTCTTTTAGCAATATATTTACAGTAATCTAGGAATATTTCTGCATTTTTACTTGTAACTACGTCCTTTATATTATTTAGAGTTAATTTCGTGTCTAATTTATTCTCGACGTTAAAGCGGTGTTTTGCAAATTGTGGGCAGTCAAGTATTATGTGCGGAATGGTTTCGCTTGCTTCCGGGTCACAGATGCACGATGGATTCTCCTTGCACTTGAAACGGTTCAAGTACTCAGAGAATCCGCCGTGTCCCGTCATTATCTGTGTGTGTAGACCGTTTGTTCCTATCTTGCGAATTACACCGTAAGCTACCCTTACGTCCGGAAAAAATAACTTAGTAACGGATGCGGTGTCACTAGTTTCGTATCTTCGGTTCCATTCATCAAGCGTTGCCATACGTATGCTTCGCTTGATGAATGAGACCGGACACCGGTCGTAGTCCGGTTTTCTCTTGGAGATTTCAGCGGCCTCTTTTGCTAATTGGTCAGCTCTCTCGTTCCCCATTAGTCCTACGTGAGCTTTTATCCAGAATAACTTTACCACCTTGTTCTGGCGGGATGCAGATATTATATTGTCCCTAGCTTCTACAGCGAGTGGGTGGAGTGAGCCGGGGTTTATGATGGTTTGGAGAGCTGCCATTGAATCGCTGAAAACTCCAAAAGAAGATGCCTTGAGTTTACTTATCTCCCTAGTCGCCCTCGCTATTGCTAGGAGTTCAGCCTGGTAGACTGTGCAGTAATCTGATAGAGCAAGTTTGAGGGCTCTGGTCTCAACGTCACCATTCCATACGGACAATGATGCGCCAACCCCTCCTCCGATCTTACTCCCGTCCGTAAAGATGCGGACGTCAAAATTGCAGTTGTTGTCTAATTGTTCTTGGTTTACCAGGCTGTCGAATTGCAAGATATCGCGCGCCGCGGGATGGGGACCCGCCGTTGCGGCGGTCATTCGCTCGACCTCCCTGCCCCCCAGTGATGCCAGGGGGACTCCCCTCTTGGCTTCATATAGTGAAGCCGCCTCACGAACTCGGAGATCAAGGGGGAGCACCCCAGACAGCACCAACGCTGAGTTCAGGGAGACAGTGCGGTATGCTCTGCACATTTTCTGGGCGATTCCGCGTTGGACGGTCCCTAGCTGTTTGACAATGCCCAACTTTTTTGCGGCTGGTGCCCAGACGCTCGCGGCGTAAAGAATTATGGGCTCTACACATGCTATGTACATTAGCCGTATAACTTCCGGATGCAGCCCCCAACTGACCTTTGCGGCTCTACATAGCTGCTTGTAGATGCCGATCGCCTTTCTGCAAACCAGTGACACGTGGGTGTTGAACGTCAGCTTGTAGTCTAGGGTTATTCCCAGAAGCTTCATCTCCTTTGACATGCCAATGTCAATCCCCCCCATGCTCAGGCGTGGTGTGTCGTATTTTAGTTTTTTGGTTATAACCATAGCGGTGGTTTTGTGCGGGGCAAATTTCAGCTTATTCTCGACACCCCACGCCAGGACATGGTTGAGAGCGGCATTGGCACGTTCCTCAATCTCTAGTGCGGTCTCTCCATCGAAAACCAACAGGACATCGTCCGCAAACGCCTGGACGTAGTCTCCCCTGTTTTCTGCTGCCTTTAGAAGGGGATCTAAGACCAAATTCCAAAGGATTGGCCCTCCAATTGAGCCCTGGACACAGCCCTTGCTTGTGGCCTTACTATATACTTCCCCACCGTACCTGACTGAAACTTTTCTGTCCCCGAGGTAGCTGTCAATGACCCGCCGAAGATTTACCGGACAGTTTTCCTCCGCCAGTCGAACTCTTATCGCTGGCCACCAGGCGCTGTCGAATGCTCCCTCTATGTCTAAGGATACGAGAGTAACAATCCTTTTCAAAGCAAGTTTTCGGTTTATGTGCTGCATAAGAGCATAGAGGGAGTCCTCGGTGCTCCTTTGCGGCATGAATCCGTACTGACGTGTGCTCATCCTTGGCAAAAGATGGTATTTTAGGCGGGCCACTAGCATCTTTTCGTATATCTTCCCCAGTATAGGCAAAAGCCCAATCGGCCTATACGATTTGGGAGATAGGTAATTATCTTTCCCTGGCTTCCTCAGTATAACTACCGTTGCCTCCTTCCAGGGAGTGGGGAAGTGATGGTGTTCCAAGCATTTGTTCAAGAACCTCAGGAACAAGTCCAGGTCGTTGACCACGGCGTGACAGCAGATGTCGGCGGTGAGGCCATCTGAACCCGGTGCCTTCTTCGGATTGAAGGATTCCATCGAATTCTTCAATTCTGCCAACGTAAACGGGGGGTCGCAAGGATCATTTTGTTCGCCCCAGTTTACGTTTTCGGCTCTAACTCGAATGGACCGGTGATAAGCGTTATCGCATTCTACGGAGTCTTCTGGGTAAAATGTTTCCGCTAATAGCTTAACGGAGCCTTTTGCATCCAGCACTTCACCATTTCTTTCCAAAGGCAGGTCTTCCTCTCTTCGCTTCGTCCTACCTATCACCCTATAAATTCCCTCCCAGACCCCCTCCCTATCCTGCTTCCCACAGAATTCCTTCCAGCTCTCGGTCTGAGCTTTGGCCGCTTCTAACTCATACTCTTCCTTCTGTTTCAGATACTCTTCTATAACTTTTGACTTCCGGATTTCAGCGGCGCAGCGGATCCTGCGCTTCATTGTGGCGACGGTCCCCTTCATCTCGGCGAGTTTCTCGGACCACCACGGCAAGGTAAGTTCCTCCTGAACTTTTTTGTTTGGTATTGACTGCTTGCATGCTTCGGTTATTGCTTTTGTAAAATTTCTTGCTAATGTGTCAATTTTCTCTGTTTCTATAGTTTTGTCAATTTCAGCCGCAGTGAATTTAAAATCTATTTTCAATTGGCCAAGCTTCTCATGAAAATTGGACCAATTGGCTTTTTTAGTATTGAATTTTCTAGTAGTCCTTTCTATTTTTACTCCTTTGGATTTTTGCAGGAGGATCCTAAACCTGATGCCGTTGTGGTCCGAGCTCGTGAGAGCTTCGTCAACCCTCCAGTCGTCCACCATGTCCAGGATGTCATTGGAGCAAGCGGTGACATCTACGTGACTGCTGTACCGCTTCCCTCCTCGGATTGTGTCGAAGGTCGGAATTTCCCCTCGGTTCAGAATATTTAGGTTTAGCTCACCGAGAGTTCCTGCCATCTCTTCCCCCCTATAATCGCCAGTTGGGCTACCCCACCATATGCTTTTTGCATTGGCGTCCCCTCCTACGATCAGTTTTCCGGAGCCGACTGCGAGCCTTATTTGTTTGAGTTCTTCTAGGTAAGGCTCAATGGGCTGGTCTGGTTCAAAATAGAAGGAGACAAGCGTGGTCTCCCAGGCACTGGTCAGGATTCCCACCACAGTGATGTTATTTGTGGTGAGTTTCGGGTACTGTTTGACTGTGAGGTCGCTGTTAAATACGGCTATTGCCGATTTGACAGTCCCTTCTCCTATGCCAGTGTTTTGGAAGATCCTTACGCCCCTGTGACTCCTCATTTCTTTGGCTCCGGCCACGTACGGTTCCTGCAGAAGTGCCACCGCTATTCCGCGCTTTGTTGCCTCTATTAGTAGTTCATTGGTGGCAAGCTTCTTGCGTTGGAGGTTGGCCTGTATAATGCCATAATGGGTGTTTTCTGCTGGGGTGCCCTTAGCAATAAGCAACGGTTGATCTGGCCACGTCATCCCATTTCACTCGTACCGGACAGTCGTGGCTGAAGGCATTGTGTGGCGTGCCCTGCTCCAACCTTGCCTTCGAGCAGTTTCGACAGGCGGGTGGTAAGTTCGCGAGCCAGTCCGGGCACTCTGCCCGCATGTGTGGGCCACCGCAGTGACTGCACAGGTCCGCGGGCTCTTGGCAGAACCGCTTGCCGTGTCCGAAGCCCAGACAGCGAGTACATTGGACCAGCGGGGTCTGATCTTCGACCCTTATACGCTGGAGATCAATGTGTACAGTCCCGATGTCAATTGCTCGTCGCCAGATGGTGGGCGAGACGCATACGATAACGTGGCCGATATGAGGGTTTCTTGTCCTTCTTCTGTACTTGACCACCACTCTGTTTTCCTCACTGTCGAGGCCGTTAAAGATACTCTGATTCTGATTTCTGAGGCCTTTAAGAACGTCTTCGTCGGTATTCATTACCAAGACGTTCTTCAAGATCAGGAGTGGGTCCTTATTTTTAACCTCCTCGACAGTGAGGGCAGATCCTTCTTTTTGGAGTCGCTCTTTTATCTTGGCTCTTTCCTGTTCTGATTCCAGTCCTATAATGACTTTTCGGTCCTTGCCTTTCCTTACTTTTTCAACCTTGATCCATCCGTCCTTAGCGTTTACCGCCTTTCTCACCTTATCAAGGACCTCATCACCAGTCTCTGTCTCGTCCTTGGACGTGACCACAATCGAGTGCAGGGTACTACGCTTTGGCAGTGACCCTAGGCCCCTGCCTGCGGCCACGCTGGCGTACGTGTTTCCCTTCTCTATGCTATCCATCTGGTGGTCGATGGTTTCCTTCAGCTCCTCTATTTTCTTGTTGCTTTCTTCAAGGAGCTTTGTATGTTTTTCTAGACTATGTATGATTTTGCATACGTCTATGTCTTGAGAGAGGGCTAGAGTGATTGGCGTGGTTGGCTTCTCGGCTACTGACGTTTGTGCTGGCCCATCCCTGGTTATTTTTTGTTGTTTTTGCCCTTTTAGCTCCATTTCGGCTTCCTTGACCAATTGGTATAGCCGATCAGCAGCCTCCGTAATACCTGTCTTTATCTCCGTTTTGGTATTACGGGAGCTGCCAAGGTGCTGTTTAGCCTTGATTAAGCACGCTTTAGCTTCCGCTGTTCGGTCTGCGTACTTTGGTTTTGGCGGTGAGTCAAGAGACTTTCTTGTTGTTGTACCTGCCTTGGTCTCCTGCGACAAGGCGGGCTTTAGGTTAGTTTTTGCAGGGCCAGCCTGCGACGTCTTTACGTCTAAGGAATGGATGGGGCTGCTTCCCGTGGCTTCCCACTCCCCTATGCTGCGTCTAACACTTGGGGGGACAACTGCCCCCGTTTTCAATGGTGACTTATCACCATCGGTTGCCTTTAATGGCGTCCTAAATCCAAACATGTTGCAAGGTATGCGTCAATTAAAAGAAACGTCAATAGGGACGTAATAAGGTAAAGAGAAATAAATTTCAAATAACACACAAGCAACAAGAAATCAAAATAAAACACAGCAACGAGATAAAACCGCACAAAAGAAATCTTAAAAACTATAGTATAGCTGAAGCAAAAATTTCAAGCTATCTCTACTAAAGCTCTACCCAGGGTAAAATATGCTGGGTGGTAATAAGTGGCTCTAAAAAGATCCCAAAAGTCAATTTAAGATGTCAATAACCAATTTTTTGCTTTTTTCCAGAATGGCTCTATGTAGAGTCCATCCGGTGCAATCACTAGATAGAGCCCGCAGAGCCCGCTTCAAAAAGTCCAAACACGGGGCACCCAGCTCTAAGGGTTCCGGAGCAATTGCAGTTTGAATATTCTGGTTACCATCCAAGATGGCCGCCTGAATGTGGTTAAGACCCTACTGCTCCGCAACCAGAAGACCGATTCACACCGTGCTTGGGCTTATTCCACTGTGCTCGACGAGATCTATATAGTGATATATCTTTCAGGCTGAAAAAGTTTTTGCTCCTGAAAATGCCTGAAATTCGGTTCAATAGCAAGACAAGAGTTTGCCTATCCCCACAAAGCAAATCCCGCCACTCTACGACCCTCCGTTGAGGAGATATGGATGTTTAAAGTTTTACAAAAATGGCGGCACAACTGTCACTGTCAATCTTTGACAGGTGATATCTCCACTTTGGAGAGTCGTAGGACACTTGAGTTTGGGCTTTTTTAACTTGCCCCAACTCACCCCTTCGTGCAGGGTGGTTTCCGGGTTTCTGAAAAAATCCGACTCCGAATCGCCCGAAAGCGGTTTTGCGGGACAGAGTTTGTCCTCCTGAGCAACAATATAAAAACGGCAACCCTCTACGACCACCGTGTCCGGAGCAACAAAGGGTCAAAGTTTTCCAAAATGGCCGCCCAGCTGTCAAATGCCGACTTTAGTTGGCTGTAACTCCGCAACCGTTTGTCGGAGAGTGTTGCGGTTTTGAACTTAAGGCCGAGCCTGACTTCGCCCGTATACTGAGAATGGTTTCAGTACTGAAAATTTTCAGGCCTGAAAAACGCCTGAAAACAATTTTAAAATGTTTCTATCAGTATCCCGCTGACCACTGTGCAAATCCGGGGCTTCTACGACAAACAACTTCGGAGATATTTACAATTGTAATTTATAACCAATAAAACCAAAATGGCTGAAAAAGCTATTTCCGTCAATTCCAAAGTTATTGGGCACAAGTTTGGGCTTAAACTATTCACAAAATACATGTAGGAGTCAATCCTATTATCAAAATTTAATTTTTTCTATTTGTTTCCATTTAATTTAAGAAAATAGCTAAAAATTTAATAACTTTAGAACCGGTAATCGAAAAATTTTGAAAAAAATATCTAAATTATCTGCAAATGACCTCCTATACGATAACAATACACAAAATAAAATATTTTTAATTGAACCTAAAGAATTTTAACTATATGCAATTTTTACAGTTTTTTATTTACTACATTAAAACTAATAAAGCAAAAAATCTGATATTTTCAGGATGTCTTCTTCTAATAAGCGCGCCACGGATAGCAGTTGTAGATTTTCGAATTTGTTATTTTTTCAGGAGAAATATGTGTTGAAACTTTGAATTTTCAATTAATTATATAGCCAAAGGTATATATCATAAAATTATTTTTACTTGCAAATTATGTTCTCTACCAGGGCCTCTTTAGTGATGCAAAATTTCCAGCAGCTCACGTGGCTCGTTTTGGTTTTTCAGTCCACGTGCTTTTTTGTTTTTGCTGAATATCTCTGAAAGTTCTCGATCTAGGGGTCTTCTGATTTGTCCAATACGAAGCTAATGCTTTTTGTCTGTGTTTTCCAAAGAAAAAACCATGGGTCGTCGATCTTGTTTAACGGCAAATGCTGGAAATGTTCCACGTATTACAAACTTAACCTCTAAAAAGAGGGTTTTTCAGTAAAAACACTGCACAGCACTGCAATCCAGTTTGTTATTTAGTTTGGGAATGTGGGGGCAACTTTCCTCCACACGCCAACACTAAAATTTTTAAAATCCGAGCACTTTTTACCACTTTATCGATTTTTTATGTACGGAGCGACGTTAAAAACGATCCGACCACCGCGAAGGCTGGGGGGGAACTGGTTAGGTTAGGTTAGGTTAGGTTAGGTTAGGTTAGGTTAGGTTAGGTTAGGTTAGGTTAGGTTAGGTTAGGTTAGGTTAGGTTAGGTTAGGTTAGGTTAGGTTAGGTTAGGTTAGGTTAGGTTAGGTTAGGTTAGGTTAGGTTAGGTTAGGTTAGGTTAGGTTTTTTTTTTTTTTTTTTTTTTTTTTTTTTTTTTTGGCAGGAGTGGGAAATCCTCATGGACGCCCAGATTGACGCACTGCTGAGCCAATCTGGGCAGTGCCGGACTTTTACCGGCTAAAAACCACTCCTGCCTTTCTAAATGTCCCTCTGACATTATCAGAGCCCTTATTTCTGCAAATTTTAATTATTCTTCTATGATTTTACACACATATGAAAACAAATATTGATAATTCGGGTTTCCTGTGGAATGACCACCAACAATAACACGACTTCATCCAAATCCTGAAGCTGAAATCTTCAAATTAAATTTTTTTTTTTTTTTTTTTTTTTTTCATTTAATACTATTTTATATGTTACTCATTCTTTAAGTTCTATTTTTCTTATTTGCTTATATTCTTTATTATATTTATGCCTACACCAATTTTTTATGATACATAAACTATATACTTACTATACATTTAGTATCATACTTTCTTATGCCATCTTATTTCTTTTATTAACTATTGATGCTATTTTACAACAGTATTTTAAAAACTCTTCTCTCTTCTTTCCCTTCATTAGGTTGGGCAGATTATCGGCAGCTAAAGCGATGGCGAGTTGCTGTTCTGTTTCAAAGCGCATCTGAGCGGTGATGGGGCATTCCAGCAATATGTGCAGGACGGTCTCTTCCACACCAGGCTCACAGGCGCACGAAGGATTTTCTTTACACTTGAAGCGTTTCAGGTATGCAGAGAATCCCCCGTGCCCCGTCAGTATTTGTGTGGTCAAGCTCGTTGGAGCCATTTTGCGCACCACGCTATACGCAATCACCGCGTCTGGGAAGAAATGCTTGGTGCCCGAAGCCGTGTCACCCGATCTATATCTCCCGTTCCACTCGTCAAGCGTTTCCGACCGGATTCTTCGCTTGACGAATGATACGGGACACAAGTCGTAGTCCGGCTTTTTCTTCGACCCCAGGGCGGCCTCCTTCGCGAGCTGGTCGGCTCTCTCGTTTCCCTCCAAACCTGCGTGGGCCTTGATCCAGAACAAGGAGACACTCTTGTTCTGGAGCTTGCAGCGTCGAATGGTGTCCCTTGTTTCCACGGCCAAGGGGTGGGGGGAACTTACATTGATCACCGACTGAAGAGCCGCCATGGAGTCGCTGAAGATGCCGAACGTGGCTTCACTGCGCTTGAGCACTTCCCTCACTGCTCTTTGTAGAGCCAGGAGTTCGGCCTGGTAGACGGTACAGTAGGACGGCAGAGCAAGCTTGAGGGCCTTCGTTTCGGCGGTGCTATTCCACAATGATAGTGCCGCTCCGACTTTGCCCTCAATCTTGCTGCCGTCGGTGAAAATCCGCACATCAAAATTGCTGTGGTTACTATATTGTTCCTCGTCTACCAGGCTTCCATACTCCAAACTCACTTGCTCTGCGGGGTGCGGGGCTTCTGTCGCTGGCGCCATCCGCTCAACTTCCCTGTCTCCCAGTACGGGCTGAGGCACCCCCCTCTTGGCTTCGTACAGTGCGGCTGCTTCCCGAATACGGAGGTCAAGTGGGAGTATCCCAGCCAGAACCAGTGCCGAGTTCAGGGAGACCGTGCGGTATGCTCGGCACAGCTTTTGTGCAAACCCCCTTTGGACGACGTTTAGCTGCTTCTTGACCCCCAACTTATTGGCTGCCGGTGCCCATACACTTGCGGCGTACAGCACAGTCGGCTCCACTGCTGCAGTGTATATTGCCCTTATCACCTCCGAGTGCAAACCCCAACTGACCCGGGCTGCCCTGGCCAGCTGCTTGTACATAGCTATCGCCTTCTTACAGACGACAGCTATGTGTTTGCTGAAGGTGAGTTTGGCGTCAATGACTAGCCCTAATATTTTAACATCTTGGGACATTCCAATGTCGATCCCCCCCATGCTCAAGCGCGGTGTGTCATACTTCAGCCTCCGCGTTAGCACCATCGCACAGGTTTTGTGCGGCGCGAATTTCAGCCGATTTCTGACACCCCACGCTCGAACATGTTCGAGAGCGGCATTGGCTTGTCCCTCGATTTCTTGCGCTGTATCGCCGCAGAACACCAACACCACATCATCGGCAAATGCCTGGCAGTAGTCGCCCCTGCTCTCCAGCTGTTTCAGAAGCGGGTCAAGAAGCAGATTCCAAAATATGGGTCCCCCTATGGATCCCTGGACGCATCCCTGGCTGGTCTGTCTCCTGCTCTCCTCCCCGGCGTACCTCACGGTGACCACCCTGTCACTGAGGTAGCTGCTGACTACCCGTCTCAAATTTACCGGACACTTTTCCTCAGCCAATCGTACCTTAATGGCAGGCCACCAAGCGCTGTCAAAAGCTCCCTCAATATCCAGCGACACAAGCGTAACTATCTTTTTCTGTGCCAACTGTGTGCGGATGTACTGCACGAGAGTATAGAGGGAGTCTTCTGTGCTTTTTTGGGGCATAAAGCCGTATTGGCGAGTACTGATCCTGGGCAGCAAGTAGAATTTGAGACGAGCAACCAACATCTTCTCGTACACTTTCCCAAGGACAGGCAATAGCCCAATCGGCCTGTACGACTTTGGTACGGTGTACGAGTCTTTGCCCGGCTTTCTGAGCACAACCACCGTAGCTTCCTTCCAGATCTTCGGGAAGTGGTGGTGCGCCAGGCATTTGTTTAGCAGTGCCAGGAAGAAGTGAGGGTTGCAATTTATGGCCTGAGTGCAGATATCGGCCGTGAAGCCGTCGGCTCCCGGGGCCTTTTTAGGATTGAACGACACCATGGATCTGCCAAGCTCGCTTTGGGTAAACGGTGGGTCATGTCGTTCAGCATGGCTCCATGCGTTTACCGTCTCTGCCAGTTGTCGGGCTTGGCGATGATCCATGCTGTCGTCCGCTTCCCGGTCCTCGGGATAGAAAGTCTCGGCCAACAGCTCCACCGAGCCTTTGGCGTCCAGTGTCTTCCCTTCCTTTTGCAGCGGCAGATCCTCCTCTCTCTTTGCGATTCTTCCCATCACCCTATAAATCCCCTCCCAGACCCCTTCTCTGTCCTGCTTCCCACAAAACTTCTTCCAGCTCTCTGCTTGGGCTTTTATCACTGCTAACTCATACTCTTCTTTTGCTTTCAGGTACAAGCTGACCACCAACGCTCTTCGGACTGGCGCTGCGTTCCTGACTCTCACTTTTTTAGTGGCGACCAGCCTCTTCATCTCCTCGAGTTCTTCTGACCACCACGGCATGGTAAGTGTTTCTGTTTTCTTTTTGTGTGGAATTGTGTCTCTGCATGTGTCTGTTATGGCTTGTGTGTATGTGTGTGTGATAAATTCCAACTGATCTACTGTGTGTGTGTTTGACAAATCCACTAGGGTTAACTTTCTGTCCAGCATAATCTGCGACAGTTTCTCATGAAACTGCCGCCAGTTAGCTTTTCTGGTGTTGTATACCCTAGTGGTTCGTTCGATTGATATGCCTTTGGATTTAATTAAAAGAATACTAAAGGTTATGCCGTTGTGGTCGGAACTCGTGAGACCCTCATCGATCCGCCAGCCATCTACTACGTCGAGCATGTCTGCCGAACAGGCCGTCACGTCCACGTGGCTGCTGTACCTCACCCCGCCTCTAAAGGTATCAAAGGTTGGGATGTCCCCCAGGTTGAGGATCTGAAGGCCCAGTTCCCCCAGTGTTCCACACATTTGCTCCCCTCTCGGGTCCTCGCTGCAGCTACCCCACCAAGTACTCTTCGCGTTTGCGTCTCCTCCAATGACCAACCTATTTGAGCCCATCTCTCGCGCTATTCGTTTTAGATGCTCCAGGTATGGCTCCATGGGCTTGTCCGGCTCGAAGTAGAAGGACACCAGCGTGATCGTCCAGGCTCTGGTTCGGACTCCCACCACGACGATATTATTTGTGGTGAGTTGCGGGTGCTGTACGATGTCTAAGCCTTTATCGAAGACGGCTATTGCCGCCTTTACAGTCCCTTCTCCTCCCTCAGAGCTCTGGAAGACCCTTACGCCCCGGTAGCCCTTCATCCTTCTCACTCCACCCACGTATGGCTCCTGGAGCATAGCAACGGCGACCTTGCGCTTGTCAGCTTCGAGCAAGAGCTCGTTTGTTGCTAGCTGACTCCGTTGCAGGTTGGCCTGGATCATCTTGTACTCGGTGATGGCCGCAGGGACCACTTTAGCAATACGCTACTGACAGGCGCGCCAACGAGTCCCATTTAACGCGTATCGGGCACTCGCTGTCGAAGGCGTTGTGGTCGGTCTTTTCCACTTTAGCCAAGGCACAATTGTGGCACTTCGGCGCCTCCGCTGCTAGCCGTGATGGGCAGTCAGCACGCATGTGCGGGTCACCACAGTGGATGCAGAGGTCGGCGGGCTGCGTACACAGTTTACGGCTATGGCCGAAGCGCAGACAGCGAGTGCACTGCACCAGTGGTGACTGATCCTGCACTCGCACTCGCTGCAGGTCGATGTGCACGCGACCCGCCATCGTCAGCCTCTGCCATACAGGCGGGGACACCTGCAGGATAACATTACACATGTGGGGGTTCCTCGTCCTGCGACGGTACTTCACCCCCATCCTCCGGTCCTCCGCAGGTATGTCCCCGACCAAGTGGGAGTTTTGCCGCTGTAGGGACTGGGTTATCTCCTCATCTGTGTGGCAGGAAAGGACGTCTCTGATGATGACCAGCGGATCCTTATTTTTCATCTCCTCTACCACCAGATTACCCGTCTTCCTGATCCTTTCAGTGACTTTGGTCATCTCCTCCTTGGTTTTGAAACCAACCACCACTTTCTGGTCCCTCGCCTGGTTAGGTTAGGTTAGGTTAGGTTAGGTTAGGTTAGGTTAGGTTAGGTTAGGTTAGGTTAGGTTAGGTTAGGTTAGGTTAGGTTAGGTTAGGTTAGGTTAGGTTAGGTTAGGTTAGGTTAGGTTAGGTTAGGTTAGGTTAGGTTAGGTTAGGTTAGGTTAGGTTAGGTTAGGTTAGGTTAGGTTAGGTTAGGTTAGGTTAGGTTAGGTTAGGTTAGGTTAGGTTAGGTTAGGTTAGGTTAGGTTAGGTTAGGTTAGGTTAGGTTAGGTTAGGTTAGGTTAGGTTAGGTTAGGTTAGGTTAGGTTAGGTTAGGTTAGGTTAGGTTAGGTTAGGTTAGGTTAGGTTAGGTTAGGTTAGGTTAGGTTAGGTTAGGTTAGGTTAGGTTAGGTTAGGTTAGGTTAGGTTAGGTTAGGTTAGGTTAGGTTAGGTTAGGTTAGGTTAGGTTAGGTTAGGTTAGGTTAGGTTAGGTTAGGTTAGGTTAGGTTAGGTTAGGTTAGGTTAGGTTAGGTTAGGTTAGGTTAGGTTAGGTTAGGTTAGGTTAGGTTAGGTTTTTTTTTTTAATTTTTTTTTTTTTTTTTTTTTTTTTTTATTATACTTCTACCTCCAACATAATCGGAGCCTATGCCTGTCTGATTTTCTTTTCATTCCAGTTCTCGCTTTTATGCCTCTCGTACTTTCATTCCTCATACTTGGTCTTTCTATCATTCATCCTCATTTGCGTCTTTTATGGGTGGGATTCCCATCTATGTCGTTAATCTGACTGTCTATCCATCTAACTTCTTTTCTTTATTTATTAATTTTTTTTGTCTTCAGGTGTTACAGTAAAACGGGTAGGTCAGTTCTTTATTACATGGCTTCTTTTACATTAATTCTTACTCTAAATTATTTCTATTTTACATTTTTGTATTCATTTCTTATCTAGTTGTTCTTATATTCTATACTTATTCTAGTGTACAGAGCAGGGAGCAGTTTTTTGTTGCTTTACATACATACTCATTTATATTTTATTCTAAGCTTATTTCTATTTTCACTTATGTTTATTTCCTTACTTATGTTTTACCTTAAAATATTATACAGCTATTTGTTGCTATGCTATTCTCTAATATAATCACTATATTATGAAAGCATATTTGCTTATGCGGTTTTATTTCGTTCTATCACTCTTTTAGCAATATATTTACAGTAATCTAGGAATATTTCTGCATTTTTACTTGTAACTACGTCCTTTATATTATTTAGAGTTAATTTCGTGTCTAATTTATTCTCGACGTTAAAGCGGTGTTTTGCAAATTGTGGGCAGTCAAGTATTATGTGCGGAATGGTTTCGCTTGCTTCCGGGTCACAGATGCACGATGGATTCTCCTTGCACTTGAAACGGTTCAAGTACTCAGAGAATCCGCCGTGTCCCGTCATTATCTGTGTGTGTAGACCGTTTGTTCCTATCTTGCGAATTACACCGTAAGCTACCCTTACGTCCGGAAAAAATAACTTAGTAACGGATGCGGTGTCACTAGTTTCGTATCTTCGGTTCCATTCATCAAGCGTTGCCATACGTATGCTTCGCTTGATGAATGAGACCGGACACCGGTCGTAGTCCGGTTTTCTCTTGGAGATTTCAGCGGCCTCTTTTGCTAATTGGTCAGCTCTCTCGTTCCCCATTAGTCCTACGTGAGCTTTTATCCAGAATAACTTTACCACCTTGTTCTGGCGGGATGCAGATATTATATTGTCCCTAGCTTCTACAGCGAGTGGGTGGAGTGAGCCGGGGTTTATGATGGTTTGGAGAGCTGCCATTGAATCGCTGAAAACTCCAAAAGAAGATGCCTTGAGTTTACTTATCTCCCTAGTCGCCCTCGCTATTGCTAGGAGTTCAGCCTGGTAGACTGTGCAGTAATCTGATAGAGCAAGTTTGAGGGCTCTGGTCTCAACGTCACCATTCCATACGGACAATGATGCGCCAACCCCTCCTCCGATCTTACTCCCGTCCGTAAAGATGCGGACGTCAAAATTGCAGTTGTTGTCTAATTGTTCTTGGTTTACCAGGCTGTCGAATTGCAAGATATCGCGCGCCGCGGGATGGGGACCCGCCGTTGCGGCGGTCATTCGCTCGACCTCCCTGCCCCCCAGTGATGCCAGGGGGACTCCCCTCTTGGCTTCATATAGTGAAGCCGCCTCACGAACTCGGAGATCAAGGGGGAGCACCCCAGACAGCACCAACGCTGAGTTCAGGGAGACAGTGCGGTATGCTCTGCACATTTTCTGGGCGATTCCGCGTTGGACGGTCCCTAGCTGTTTGACAATGCCCAACTTTTTTGCGGCTGGTGCCCAGACGCTCGCGGCGTAAAGAATTATGGGCTCTACACATGCTATGTACATTAGCCGTATAACTTCCGGATGCAGCCCCCAACTGACCTTTGCGGCTCTACATAGCTGCTTGTAGATGCCGATCGCCTTTCTGCAAACCAGTGACACGTGGGTGTTGAACGTCAGCTTGTAGTCTAGGGTTATTCCCAGAAGCTTCATCTCCTTTGACATGCCAATGTCAATCCCCCCCATGCTCAGGCGTGGTGTGTCGTATTTTAGTTTTTTGGTTATAACCATAGCGGTGGTTTTGTGCGGGGCAAATTTCAGCTTATTCTCGACACCCCACGCCAGGACATGGTTGAGAGCGGCATTGGCACGTTCCTCAATCTCTAGTGCGGTCTCTCCATCGAAAACCAACAGGACATCGTCCGCAAACGCCTGGACGTAGTCTCCCCTGTTTTCTGCTGCCTTTAGAAGGGGATCTAAGACCAAATTCCAAAGGATTGGCCCTCCAATTGAGCCCTGGACACAGCCCTTGCTTGTGGCCTTACTATATACTTCCCCACCGTACCTGACTGAAACTTTTCTGTCCCCGAGGTAGCTGTCAATGACCCGCCGAAGATTTACCGGACAGTTTTCCTCCGCCAGTCGAACTCTTATCGCTGGCCACCAGGCGCTGTCGAATGCTCCCTCTATGTCTAAGGATACGAGAGTAACAATCCTTTTCAAAGCAAGTTTTCGGTTTATGTGCTGCATAAGAGCATAGAGGGAGTCCTCGGTGCTCCTTTGCGGCATGAATCCGTACTGACGTGTGCTCATCCTTGGCAAAAGATGGTATTTTAGGCGGGCCACTAGCATCTTTTCGTATATCTTCCCCAGTATAGGCAAAAGCCCAATCGGCCTATACGATTTGGGAGATAGGTAATTATCTTTCCCTGGCTTCCTCAGTATAACTACCGTTGCCTCCTTCCAGGGAGTGGGGAAGTGATGGTGTTCCAAGCATTTGTTCAAGAACCTCAGGAACAAGTCCAGGTCGTTGACCACGGCGTGACAGCAGATGTCGGCGGTGAGGCCATCTGAACCCGGTGCCTTCTTCGGATTGAAGGATTCCATCGAATTCTTCAATTCTGCCAACGTAAACGGGGGGTCGCAAGGATCATTTTGTTCGCCCCAGTTTACGTTTTCGGCTCTAACTCGAATGGACCGGTGATAAGCGTTATCGCATTCTACGGAGTCTTCTGGGTAAAATGTTTCCGCTAATAGCTTAACGGAGCCTTTTGCATCCAGCACTTCACCATTTCTTTCCAAAGGCAGGTCTTCCTCTCTTCGCTTCGTCCTACCTATCACCCTATAAATTCCCTCCCAGACCCCCTCCCTATCCTGCTTCCCACAGAATTCCTTCCAGCTCTCGGTCTGAGCTTTGGCCGCTTCTAACTCATACTCTTCCTTCTGTTTCAGATACTCTTCTATAACTTTTGACTTCCGGATTTCAGCGGCGCAGCGGATCCTGCGCTTCATTGTGGCGACGGTCCCCTTCATCTCGGCGAGTTTCTCGGACCACCACGGCAAGGTAAGTTCCTCCTGAACTTTTTTGTTTGGTATTGACTGCTTGCATGCTTCGGTTATTGCTTTTGTAAAATTTCTTGCTAATGTGTCAATTTTCTCTGTTTCTATAGTTTTGTCAATTTCAGCCGCAGTGAATTTAAAATCTATTTTCAATTGGCCAAGCTTCTCATGAAAATTGGACCAATTGGCTTTTTTAGTATTGAATTTTCTAGTAGTCCTTTCTATTTTTACTCCTTTGGATTTTTGCAGGAGGATCCTAAACCTGATGCCGTTGTGGTCCGAGCTCGTGAGAGCTTCGTCAACCCTCCAGTCGTCCACCATGTCCAGGATGTCATTGGAGCAAGCGGTGACATCTACGTGACTGCTGTACCGCTTCCCTCCTCGGATTGTGTCGAAGGTCGGAATTTCCCCTCGGTTCAGAATATTTAGGTTTAGCTCACCGAGAGTTCCTGCCATCTCTTCCCCCCTATAATCGCCAGTTGGGCTACCCCACCATATGCTTTTTGCATTGGCGTCCCCTCCTACGATCAGTTTTCCGGAGCCGACTGCGAGCCTTATTTGTTTGAGTTCTTCTAGGTAAGGCTCAATGGGCTGGTCTGGTTCAAAATAGAAGGAGACAAGCGTGATCTCCCAGGCACTGGTCAGGATTCCCACCACAGTGATGTTATTTGTGGTGAGTTTCGGGTACTGTTTGACTGTGAGGTCGCTGTTAAATACGGCTATTGCCGATTTGACAGTCCCTTCTCCTATGCCAGTGTTTTGGAAGATCCTTACGCCCCTGTGACTCCTCATTTCTTTGGCTCCGGCCACGTACGGTTCCTGCAGAAGTGCCACCGCTATTCCGCGCTTTGTTGCCTCTATTAGTAGTTCATTGGTGGCAAGCTTCTTGCGTTGGAGGTTGGCCTGTATAATGCCATAATGGGTGTTTTCTGCTGGGGTGCCCTTAGCAATAAGCAACGGTTGATCTGGCCACGTCATCCCATTTCACTCGTACCGGACAGTCGTGGCTGAAGGCATTGTGTGGCGTGCCCTGCTCCAACCTTGCCTTCGAGCAGTTTCGACAGGCGGGTGGTAAGTTCGCGAGCCAGTCCGGGCACTCTGCCCGCATGTGTGGGCCACCGCAGTGACTGCACAGGTCCGCGGGCTCTTGGCAGAACCGCTTGCCGTGTCCGAAGCCCAGACAGCGAGTACATTGGACCAGCGGGGTCTGATCTTCGACCCTTATACGCTGGAGATCAATGTGTACAGTCCCGATGTCAATTGCTCGTCGCCAGATGGTGGGCGAGACGCATACGATAACGTGGCCGATATGAGGGTTTCTTGTCCTTCTTCTGTACTTGACCACCACTCTGTTTTCCTCACTGTCGAGGCCGTTAAAGATACTCTGATTCTGATTTCTGAGGCCTTTAAGAACGTCTTCGTCGGTATTCATTACCAAGACGTTCTTCAAGATCAGGAGTGGGTCCTTATTTTTAACCTCCTCGACAGTGAGGGCAGATCCTTCTTTTTGGAGTCGCTCTTTTATCTTGGCTCTTTCCTGTTCTGAGGTTAGGTTAGGTTAGGTTAGGTTAGGTTAGGTTAGGTTAGGTTAGGTTAGGTTAGGTTAGGTTAGGTTAGGTTAGGTTAGGTTAGGTTAGGTTAGGTTAGGTTAGGTTAGGTTAGGTTAGGTTAGGTTAGGTTAGGTTAGGTTAGGTTAGGTTAGGTTAGGTTAGGTTAGGTTAGGTTAGGTTAGGTTAGGTTAGGTTAGGTTAGGTTAGGTTAGGTTAGGTTAGGTTAGGTTAGGTTTTTTTTTTTTTTTTTTTTTTTTGGTTTGGCAGGAGTGGGAAATCCTCATGGACGCCCAGACTGACTCACTTATGACCCAGTCTGGGCAGTGCCGGACTTTTACCGGCTAAAACCACACTCCTGCCCTTGCTCAGTGTCCCTCTGACATTATCAGAGACCTTGTTTAGCAATAATATTTTATTTGTCTTTTTCTTTAAGGTTTTTCCATATCCAATATCTTTAACTATCATCTTACATACCAATTTTCTTCTTTCTATGTATTTACTATAATTAATTGATTCAAGCGTGACTTTGCGGAAATCTTTACTAAATATATTAGAGTAATTACTCTTTATCTTTACTAAATTATATCTGCTTCTATTGTATTTTATGTATTTACTATTTATGTGTTTTCTTGTTTTCCATTAATGAGTCTACTTTTGCTAATACCTAATAAATTATATGACTTTCTGTATCTGTACTGTATTATAATATGTCTATCCTAATATATATACAATATATCATAACGACATACTTTCTTATTCTTTTTATTTTTATTGCCTATCCTATATTTGTTTCTTTTTAGCTTATTATGCTTTTCTTTCAAATTACTTATTTTTAATACTGGCAGACTCCCATTTGTTTCTTTTATCTGCTGGATGGTCTGTGCACTCCGTACTGGCGCTGCGTTCCAAATGCTGTTTACTAAGGTGCTTGCCTCCTTTTTTGCTTCAGCGAGCTCGTTTGACCACAACGGTAAATTAATAATGTCGCTAATTTTGTCAATTTTATCTGAACTATTTTTAGTGTATAAACTAATTTCAAAATGTATTTTCTGTTTGATGGTGTCAGTTTGTGATGAGTTTAATTTTGGGTGGGCTTTTAATTGGGCCAATTTCTCATGAAATTGGCACCAATTTGCTTGTTTTATGTTTAAAAGTTTTGCTATTTTAATGCTAAATGTCGTTTTATATTTTCGAGAACTAATTTTGAAAAAAAATACCGTTGGGTTCTGATCGAGTCTTTATTCCAAGAAAAACTGGCTGCACCTTAGCAATACGCCACCGATAGGCGTGCTAACGCATCCCATTTAAGGCGCATGGGGCACTGGATGTCTAAGGCGTTGTGGTCAATCTTCTCTGCCTTGGCCAATAAGCAGTTATGGCATTTTGGGACCTCCTCTGCCAGCCATGACGGACAATCAGCTCTCATGTGAGGTTCCCCACAGTGGGTGCAGAGGTCGGCGGGCTGCGTGCACAGTTTACGGCTGTGGCCGAAGCGCAAACAGCGAGTGCACTGCACCAGTGGGGACTGATCCTGCACTCGCACTCGCTGTAGGTCGATGTGCACACGACCCGCCATCGTCAGCCTCTGCCATACTGAAGGGGACACCTGCAGGATGACGTGGCACATGTGGGGGTTCCTCGTCTTTCGACGGTACTTCACCCCCATCCTTACGTCTTCTACAGGTATGTCCCCGATCAGGTGGGTGTTTTGCCGCTGCAGGGCCTGGGTAAGCTCCACATCGGTGTGGCAGGAGAGGACATCCTTTATGATGACAAGTGGGTCCTTGTTTTTAACTTCCTCCACCACTAGATTGCCCGTCTTCCTTATGCGTTCCGTTACCTTCGCCATCTCTTCTCGGCTCCTGAAACCAACCACCACTTTCTGGTCCCTCACCTTGCGCAGCCGTTCAATTCGGGTCCCCTCGTTCCTGGCATCCACCGCCGTCCTGAGTTTCTCAACAACCTCTTCACCGGTGTCCTGATCATTCACAGATGATACGACCACCGAGTGAAGAGGCTGTTGGATGTTCTGCTTCGGTACGACGGCGGCCATTTCCGCGAAGGTTGGACCTTGGCCTGCGACATAACGAGGGGCCTGCTGGAGATGCTCCGACAGAGCCTGGGTGTGGTGTTGGCACTCCTGCAATGCCAGTTTGTGCTGTCTGAGGCCTTCCACAAGGCTCTGCATCAGCTCTGTCGGCTCATCCGTGGTCTGCTTCTGTGGTGCAGCTATCGGTGTAGCTGCATCTATGACCGCAGGTGCTGGTGCGACTTGGACTCTGTTCCGCTCTGAATCTTTAACCAGCTCATAGAGCCTGTTGATCGCCTTTAGTACTTCCTCCTTTATCTCGGTTTTAAGGTTGCGAGAGTTGCCCAAGTGAAGCTTTGCTTTACTTAGGCAAGCTCTCGCCTCCGCTGTGAGGTTGGGGTATACTGACTCAGGTCTCTTTGGCGGTCTTGCGGTGTCTGGCACTTCTCTGCGGGTCTCCAGATTGCTAGGAGACAGTGGCTTGGCGTCACGCTTTGTGTGGGCTGGGGACTTGGCCTGAGGCTCGGCTTTCCCGGCCTCCCACTCCCCGATGCTACGCCTTACACAGGGCAACGTGGGTCCAGCTTTCTCAGTCGATCGTGGCGAGCCCCTGGCGCCCGGTGAGCTCACGTTTGTTTTGGCCGGTGTGCGGAACATAGTGGCGGTATGTGTGAAGGTGATATTCATGAAACAAAATAAACGTCAGAGGACACTGGCGGTACTTCTGTGTCCCTGTAAATGGGGGATAAACACAGAAGTAGCTAAAAATTTAAAATTAAGTAAATAGTCAACGGCCGAAAGACCGTCGAGTCAATATCCTAAAAATATTGGTCAATCAGTTGATTCTGAGGACTATGGGATAATTAAGGGGGATAAAAATTTAAAAATATTTTTTGCCGAAATTGAAAAGTCTACCTGGCTAGACACAAAAGGGTGGGTGGGAGGGCAATTTTTTGAAGTTCTATGTTCGCCAGACGCACGTGCGAGGTGTCAAAAGACGCGTCTCGGCGCGGGCTAGCGATCTACGAGGTTATTGGAATTTATCTGGAATAAAAATTTTGTGTTTTTGCCGAAAAACGTGTTTTTCGACTGAAAAACCTGAAATTACGACTACCAGACAGGACTCGAGTTCGCGGAACGCGTACAGGAATACAGGTAAGGCAGGTAAGTAACTATTGAAACTACTGAAAAAATTATTTTTGGAAGGAATTTCGAGATAAAAATTAATTAAGGGTTGAAAATTTGGAAGATTTTTCTAAGTCCCAGAACGGAAAACTATTCCCGTTTTTGTCAAAGATTATTAGTCAAATAGTAGGGCGGAGCCTATTAAAAATCAAAATAGCTGAAAACAGCTTCAAATTGCGTCACCGGGATGCAAAGTTATAAAGGTTTGTTGATATGACTATGAAACTACGTTCCTCCTAAGGTGGATTTCGTAGGTATTTAAAATAACTGATGTGGAAATTTTTTGAAGTTCTATGTTCGCCAGACGCACGTGCGAGGTGTCAAAAGACGCGTCTCGGCGCGGGCTAGCGATCTACGAGGTTATTGGAATTTATCTGGAATAAAAATTTTGTGTTTTTGCCGAAAAACGTGTTTTTCGACTGAAAAACCTGAAATTACGACTACCAGACAGGACTCGAGTTCGCGGAACGCGTACAGGAATACAGGTAAGGCAGGTAAGTAACTATTGAAACTACTGAAAAAATTATTTTTGGAAGGAATTTCGAGATAAAAATTAATTAAGGGTTGAAAATTTGGAAGATTTTTCTAAGTCCCAGAACGGAAAACTATTCCCGTTTTTGTCAAAGATTATTAGTCAAATAGTAGGGCGGAGCCTATTAAAAATCAAAATAGCTGAAAACAGCTTCAAATTGCGTCACCGGGATGCAAAGTTATAAAGGTTTGTTGATATGACTATGAAACTACGTTCCTCCTAAGGTGGATTTCGTAGGTATTTAAAATAACTGATGTGGAAATTTTTTGAAGTTCTATGTTCGCCAGACGCACGTGCGAGGTGTCAAAAGACGCGTCTCGGCGCGGGCTAGCGATCTACGAGGTTATTGGAATTTATCTGGAATAAAAATTTTGTGTTTTTGCCGAAAAACGTGTTTTTCGACTGAAAAACCTGAAATTACGACTACCAGACAGGACTCGAGTTCGCGGAACGCGTACAGGAATACAGGTAAGGCAGGTAAGTAACTATTGAAACTACTGAAAAAATTATTTTTGGAAGGAATTTCGAGATAAAAATTAATTAAGGGTTGAAAATTTGGAAGATTTTTCTAAGTCCCAGAACGGAAAACTATTCCCGTTTTTGTCAAAGATTATTAGTCAAATAGTAGGGCGGAGCCTATTAAAAATCAAAATAGCTGAAAACAGCTTCAAATTGCGTCACCGGGATGCAAAGTTATAAAGGTTTGTTGATGGGTTAGGTTAGGTTAGGTTAGGTTAGGTTAGGTTAGGTTAGGTTAGGTTAGGTTAGGTTAGGTTAGGTTAGGTTAGGTTAGGTTAGGTTAGGTTAGGTTAGGTTAGGTTAGGTTAGGTTAGGTTAGGTTAGGTTAGGTTAGGTTAGGTTAGGTTAGGTTAGGTTAGGTTAGGTTAGGTTAGGTTAGGTTAGGTTAGGTTAGGTTAGGTTAGGTTAGGTTAGGTTAGGTTAGGTTAGGTTAGGTTAGGTTAGGTTAGGTTAGGTTAGGTTAGGTTAGGTTAGGTTAGGTTAGGTTAGGTTAGGTTAGGTTAGGTTAGGTTAGGTTAGGTTAGGTTAGGTTTTTTTTTTTTTTTTTTTTTTTTTTTTTTTTTTTTTTTTTTTTTGGCAGGAGTGGGAAATCCTCATGGACGCCCAGACTGACTCACTTATGACCCAGTCTGGGCAGTGCCGGACTCTTACCGGCTAAAACCACACTCCTGCCCTTGCTCATTGTCCCTCTGACGTTATCAGAGCCCTTGTTTGGCAAAATTTTTAATCGTCATTCTTCCGTTTGTCCGTAATCTTTAACGTAACACCTTACTTAATTAATAGCTTATTTCTCTAATCGTATTATTATTATTTTTTTTTTTTTTTTTTTTTTTTTTTTTCTTTGTTTTTTGATTTTATGGCTATCTTTGCTAATTCCTATATTAGTTATACTAAATCTTTTAAATCTATGCATTTAACAGTATGGCTATCCTAATATATATACAATATATTGTATAGACATATTTCTTATTCTACTTTTTATATTTAATATCTATGTTATACATGTTTCTTACAAGCTTATTTAATACCACAATTGCCGCCGTCTCGTACTCATAATTATTTTTGTAATCGAGATGCTGATCGACGGCCTGTGCACTCCGAAAAAGTCCAGCGCCCCAAATGCTGCTTTTAAGAGTGTTGACGTCGTGTTTCGCATCAATGAATTTATTTGACCACAACGGTATAATATTTTTTGTGTGCGGTGTTTTGAGTATTTTAACTGAGTTGTTTTTAACGTGTATACTGATTTCTAAATTTATTTTATGTTTATTAGTGTCTGTGTGTAATGAAGTTAATTTTGAATCCGTTTTTAATTGGGTCAATTTCTCATGAAGTTGACTCCAATTCGCGTGGTTTGTGTTCAGATTTTTTAAAGTTTTTATAATTAATGTAATTTTTGCTTTATGTAATCTAATTTTGAACAAAGTACCGTTGTGGTCCGAACGACTGTTATTTCTGGGAGAAACTGGCTGCACCTTAGCAATACGCCACCGACAGCCGCGCCAAGGCATCCCATTTTAGGCGCATTGGGCACTCGCTGTCGAAGGCGTTGTGATCAGTTTTATCTGCTTTGGCCAGGAAGCAGTTATGGCACTTTGGCGCCTCCGCCGCTAGCCGTGACGGGCAGTCCGCTCGCATGTGGGGCTCACTACAGTGGGTGCAGAGGTCGGCAGGCTGCGTGCACAGTTTACGGCTGTGGCCATAGCGCAGACAGCGAGTGCACTGCACCAGTGGGGACTGATCCTGCACTCGCACTCGCTGTAGGTCGATGTGCACACGACCCGCCATCGTCAGCCTCTGCCATACTGAAGGGGACACCTGCAGGATGACGTGGCACATGTGGGGGTTCCTCGTCTTTCGACGGTACTTCACCCCCATCCTTACGTCTTCTACAGGTATGTCCCCGATCAGGTGGGTGTTTTGCCGCTGCAGGGCCTGGGTAAGCTCCACATCGGTGTGGCAGGAGAGGACATCCTTTATGATGACAAGTGGGTCCTTGTTTTTAACTTCCTCCACCACTAGATTGCCCGTCTTCCTTATGCGTTCAGTTACCTTCGCCATCTCTTCTCGGCTCCTGAAACCAACCACCACTTTCTGGTCCCTCACCTTGCGCAGCCGTTCAATTCGGGTCCCCTCGTTCCTGGCATCCACCGCCGTCCTGAGCTTCTCAACAACCTCTTCACCGGTGTCCTGATCATTCACAGATGATACGACCACCGAGTGAAGAGGCTGTTGGATGTTCTGCTTCGGTACGACGGCGGCCATTTCCGCGAAGGTTGGACCTTGGCCTGCGACATAACGAGGGGCCTGCTGGAGATGCTCCGACAGAGCCTGGGTGTGGTGTTGGCACTCCTGCAATGCCAGTTTGTGCTGTCTGAGGCCTTCCACAAGGCTCTGCATCAGCTCTGTCGGCTCATCCGTGGTCTGCTTCTGTGGTGCAGCTATCGGTGTAGCTGCAGCTATGACCGCAGGTGCTGGTGCGACTTGGACTCTGTTCCGCTCTGAATCTTTAACCAGCTCATAGAGCCTGTTGATCGCCTTTAGTACTTCCTCCTTTATCTCGGTTTTAAGGTTGCGAGAGTTGCCCAAGTGAAGCTTTGCTTTACTTAGGCAAGCTCTCGCCTCCGCTGTGAGGTTGGGGTATACTGACTCAGGTCTCTTTGGCGGTCTTGCGGTGTCTGGCACTTCTCTGCGGGTCTCCGGATTGCTAGGAGACAGTGGCTTGGCGTCACGCTTTGTGTGGGCTGGGGGCTTGGCCTGAGGCTCGGCTTTCCCGGCCTCCCACTCCCCGATGCTACGCCTTACACAGGGCAGCGTGGGTCCAGCTTTCTCAGTCGATCGTGGCGAGCCCCTGGCGCCCGGTGAGCTCACGTTTGTTTTGGCCGGTGTGCGGAACATAGTGGCGGTATGTGTGAAGGTGATATTCATGAAACAAAATAAACGTCAGAGGACACTGGCGGTACTTCTGTGTCCCTGTAAATGGGGGATAAACACAGAAGTAGCTAAAAATTTAAAATTAAGTAAATAGTCAACGGCCGAAGGACCGTCGAGTCAATATCCTAAAAATATTGGTCAATCAGTTGATTCTGAGGACTATGGGATAATTAAGGGGGATAAAAATTGAAAAATATTTTTTGCCGAATTTGAAAAGTCTACCTGGCTAGACACAAAAGGGTGGGTGGGAGGGGTATTTTTTGAATTTCTATGTTCGCTAGACGCACGTGCGAGGTGTCAAAAGACGCGTCTCGGCGCGGGCTAGCGATCTATGGGGTTATTGGAATTAATTTGGAATAAAAATTTTGTGTTTTTGCCGAAAAACGTGTTTTTCGACTGAAAAACCTGAAATTACGACTACCAGACAGGACTCGAGTTCGCGGAACACGCACAGGAATACAGGTAAGGCAGGTAAGTAACTATTGCAACTAGTAGAAAAAACGATTTAGAAGAAAAATTTGGAGATAAAAATTAATTAAGGGTTGAAATTTAGAAGATTTTTTCAAAGTCCCAAAACGAAAAATTTTTCGCGTTTTTTGTCAAAAATATTTGTCAAATAGTAGGGCGGAGCCTAATAAAAATCAAAATAGCTGAAAACAGCTTCAAAATGCGTCACCGGGATGCAAAGTTATAAGGGTTTAATGATTTGACTATGAAACTACGTTCCTCCTAAGGTGGATTTCGTAGGTATTTAAATTAACTTGATGTAAAATTTTTTGAATTTCTATGTTCGCTAGACGCACGTGCGAGGTGTCAAAAGACGCGTCTCGGCGCGGGCTAGCGATCTATGGGGTTATTGGAATTAATTTGGAATAAAAATTTTGTGTTTTTGCCGAAAAACGTGTTTTTCGACTGAAAAACCTGAAATTACGACTACCAGACAGGACTCGAGTTCGCGGAACACGCACAGGAATACAGGTAAGGCAGGTAAGTAACTATTGCAACTAGTAGAAAAAACGATTTAGAAGAAAAATTTGGAGATAAAAATTAATTAAGGGTTGAAATTTAGAAGATTTTTTCAAAGTCCCAAAACGAAAAATTTTTCGCGTTTTTTGTCAAAAATATTTGTCAAATAGTAGGGCGGAGCCTAATAAAAATCAAAATAGCTGAAAACAGCTTCAAAATGCGTCACCGGGATGCAAAGTTATAAGGGTTTAATGATTTGACTATGAAACTACGTTCCTCCTAAGGTGGATTTCGTAGGTATTTAAATTAACTTGATGTAAAATTTTTTGAATTTCTATGTTCGCTAGACGCACGTGCGAGGTGTCAAAAGACGCGTCTCGGCGCGGGCTAGCGATCTATGGGGTTATTGGAATTAATTTGGAATAAAAATTTTGTGTTTTTGCCGAAAAACGTGTTTTTCGACTGAAAAACCTGAAATTACGACTACCAGACAGGACTCGAGTTCGCGGAACACGCACAGGAATACAGGTAAGGCAGGTAAGTAACTATTGCAACTAGTAGAAAAAACGATTTAGAAGAAAAATTTGGAGATAAAAATTAATTAAGGGTTGAAATTTAGAAGATTTTTTTCAAAGTCCCAAAACGAAAAATTTTTCGCGTTTTTTGTCAAAAATATTTGTCAAATAGTAGGGCGGAGCCTAATAAAAATCAAAATAGCTGAAAACAGCTTCAAAATGCGTCACCGGGATGCAAAGTTATAAGGGTTTAATGATTTGGGTTAGGTTAGGTTAGGTTAGGTTAGGTTAGGTTAGGTTAGGTTAGGTTAGGTTAGGTTAGGTTAGGTTAGGTTAGGTTAGGTTAGGTTAGGTTAGGTTAGGTTAGGTTAGGTTAGGTTAGGTTAGGTTAGGTTAGGTTAGGTTAGGTTAGGTTAGGTTAGGTTAGGTTAGGTTAGGTTAGGTTAGGTTAGGTTAGGTTAGGTTAGGTTAGGTTAGGTTAGGTTAGGTTAGGTTAGGTTAGGTTAGGTTAGGTTAGGTTAGGTTAGGTTAGGTTAGGTTAGGTTAGGTTAGGTTAGGTTAGGTTAGGTTAGGTTAGGTTAGGTTAGGTTAGGTTAGGTTAGGTTAGGTTAGGTTAGGTTAGGTTAGGTTAGGTTAGGTTAGGTTAGGTTAGGTTAGGTTAGGTTAGGTTAGGTTAGGTTAGGTTAGGTTAGGTTAGGTTAGGTTAGGTTAGGTTAGGTTAGGTTAGGTTAGGTTAGGTTAGGTTAGGTTAGGTTAGGTTAGGTTAGGTTAGGTTAGGTTTTTTTTTTTTTTTTTTTTTTTTTTATTTGGCAGGAGTGGGAAATCCTCATGGACGCCCAGACTGACTCACTTATGACCCAGTCTGGGCAGTGCCGGACTTCTACCGGCTAAAACCACACTCCTGCCCTTGCTCAGTGTCCCTCTGACATTATCAGAGCCCTTATTTGGCAATAATATTTCATTTGTCTTTTTCTTTGAGTTTTTTTTTTTTCCATAATAATATGCAGTATCTTTAAATCTATCATCTTACATACCAATTTTCTTCTTTCTATGTATTACTATTTATGTGTTTTATTGTTTTCCATTTATGAATCTACTTAAGCTAATACCTATTATATTATATGTCTTTCTTTACTTTACTATATTATTCTATGGCTATTCTAATATATAGACAATATATCAAATAGACATAATTTCTTATTCTAATTTTATATTTATTTCCTTTCCTGTAATTGTTTATGCCCAGTTTACTGTAATTTTCAAGAAAATAACTATGATTTATTTTCAATACTTGCAGACTCTTATTTGCTTCTCTAAATCCAGTAGTTTTAGTATCAAGATTGTCTTGTTCCGGCAGGCATTTAAAGCTGTTATCCTGTGCTTCTGCCGCTTCGGACTCATATTTCTCTTTATATTTGAGATACTGAACGGCTTTCTTTAAAATCTGGATTGGTACAGCGATACAAATACTGCTTTTTCTAATGCTGACCTCCTGTTTCGTTTCAACGTGCTTGTTTGGCCACAACGGTAACTTAATTGTGTTCCTTATTTTTATTATTTTATCTGTACTATTTTTATTGTGTAAACTACTTCCTAAGATTATTCTTTGTTTGATAATATCTGTGTGTAATGAATTTAATTGTGAGACTGCTTTTAATTGGGCCAATTTCTCATGAAGTTGGCTCCAATTCGCGTGTTTTGTGTTGCAATTTACAGTTTTTATAATTAATGATATTTTAACTTTATGACATCTAATTTTGAAAAAAGTACCGTTGTGGTCCAATCGGGTGTTACTTCCGGAAAAAACTGGCTGCACCTTAGCAATACGCCACCGATAGGCGCGCTAACGCGTCCCATTTTTGGCGCGTCGGGCAGTCGCTGTCGAAGGCGTTGTGGCCAGTTTTTTCCATTTTAGCGAGCAAACAGTTGTGGCACTTAGGTACTTCCTCTGCCAGCCGTGACGGACAGTCGGCCCGCATGTGGGGGTCACCACAATGAATGCAGAGGTCTGCAGGCTGCGTGCACAGTTTTCGACTGTGGCCGAAGCGCAGACAGCGGGTGCACTGCACCAGTGGGGACTGATCCTGCACTCGCACCCGCTGTAGGTCGATGTGCACGCGACCCGCCATGGTCAGCCTCTGCCACACTGAGGGGGACACCTGCAGGATGATATGGCACATGTGGGGGTTCCTAGTCTTACGGCGGTACTTCACCCCCATCCTCAAATCTTCCGCAGGTATGTCCCCGATCAGGTGGATGTTTTGCCGCTGTAGGGCCTGGGTAACCTCCACATCGGAGTGGCAGGACAGGACATCCTTGATTATGACTAGGGGGTCTTTGTTTTTGACCTCTTCTACCACTAGATTGCCCGTCTTTCTGATACGTTCCGTAACCCTAGTCATCTCTTCCCTGGTCCTAAAGCCGACCACCACTTTTTGATCCCTCACCTTTCGCAGCCGCTCAACTTGGGTCCCCTCATTCCTGGCATCCACTGCCGTCCTTAGCTTCTCAACAACCTCTTCACCGGTGTCCTGATCATTGGTTGATGATACGACCACCGAGTGAAGAGGCTGTTGGATGTTCTGCTTCGGTACGACGGCAGCCATCTCCGCGAAGGTTGGACCTTGGCCTGCAACGTAGCGAGGGGCCTGCTGGAGATGCTCCGACAGAGCCTGGGTGTGGTGTTGGCACTCCTGCAATGCCTGTTTGTGCTGTCTGAGGCCTTCCACAAGGCTCTGCATCAGCTCTGTCGGCTCGTCTGTGTTCAGCTTCAGTGGAGCGGCTGTCGATGTGGCTGCAGCTATGACCGTAGGTGCTGGTGTGACTGGGACTTTATTCCGCTCTGACTCCTTTACCAGCTCATAGAGCCGGTTAATTGCCTTCAGTACCTCCTCCTTGATCTCAGTCTTGAGGTTGCGAGAGTTGCCCAAATGAAGCTTCGCTTTATTTAGGCAAGCTCTCGCCTCCGCAAGGAGATTGGGGTAACCAGACTCGGACTTTTTTGTCAGTTTTGCGCAATCCGTGGGTACTCGGCGCGTCTCCAAAGTACTGGGAGCGGGTGGTGTGTCGTCACGCTTTGTGTGGGCCAGAGACTTGGCCTGAGGCTCGGCTTTCCCGGCCTCCCATTCCCCGATGCTTCGCCTCACACAGGGCAGCGAGGGTCCGGCCTTCTCTGCCGAACGCGGCGAACCCCTGGCGCCCGGTGTGCTCGCGTTTGTCTTGGCCGGTGTGCGGAACATAGTGGTGGTCTGTGTGAAGGTGAGATTCATGAACTTAAAACGTCAGAGGACACTAGCGATACTTCTGCGTCCCTGTAAATGGGGGAAAGGCACAGAAGTAGCTTAAATATTAAGTCTTCCACAGCCGAAAGACCGTGGGGTCAATATTCTAAAGTAAAAAGGTAAAAAGATTAATTTGAAGGACTTAGAAGTAGCTTGAAGGGCTAAGAATCGAAAAATAATTTTTCGCCAAATTCAAAAGTTTACCTGACTAGACACAAAAGGGTGGGTGGGAGGGCAATTTTTTTGAAGTTCTATGTTCGCCAGACGCACGTGCGAGGTGTCAAAAGACGCGTCTCGGCGCGGGCTAGCGATCTGTAGGGTTATTGAAATTATTGTGGAAGAAAAATTTTGTGTTTTTGCCGAAAAACGTGTTTTTCGACTGAAAAACCTGAAATTACGACTACCAGACGGGACTCGAGTTCGCGGAACGCGCACAGGAATACAGGTAAGGCAGGTAAGTAACTATTGTGACTATTAGAAAAATGATTTTTGGAAGGAATTTCGAGATAAAAATTAATTAAGGGTTGAAAATTTCGATGAATTTTCTAAGTCCCAAAACGAAAAATATTTCGCGTTTTTTGTCAAAATTATTAGTCGGATAATAGGGGGTAGCCTATTTAAAATCAATTTAGCTGAAAACAGCTTCAAAATGCGTCACCGGGATGCAAAGTTACAAGGGTTTGAAGATTTAACTATGAAACTACGTTCCTCATAAGGTGGATTTCGTAGGTATTTAAAATAACTGATGTGGAAATTTTTTGAAGTTCTATGTTCGCCAGACGCACGTGCGAGGTGTCAAAAGACGCGTCTCGGCGCGGGCTAGCGATCTGTAGGGTTATTGAAATTATTGTGGAAGAAAAATTTTGTGTTTTTGCCGAAAAACGTGTTTTTCGACTGAAAAACCTGAAATTACGACTACCAGACGGGACTCGAGTTCGCGGAACGCGCACAGGAATACAGGTAAGGCAGGTAAGTAACTATTGTGACTATTAGAAAAATGATTTTTGGAAGGAATTTCGAGATAAAAATTAATTAAGGGTTGAAAATTTCGATGAATTTTCTAAGTCCCAAAACGAAAAATATTTCGCGTTTTTTGTCAAAATTATTAGTCGGATAATAGGGGGTAGCCTATTTAAAATCAATTTAGCTGAAAACAGCTTCAAAATGCGTCACCGGGATGCAAAGTTACAAGGGTTTGAAGATTTAACTATGAAACTACGTTCCTCATAAGGTGGATTTCGTAGGTATTTAAAATAACTGATGTGGAAATTTTTTGAAGTTCTATGTTCGCCAGACGCACGTGCGAGGTGTCAAAAGACGCGTCTCGGCGCGGGCTAGCGATCTGTAGGGTTATTGAAATTATTGTGGAAGAAAAATTTTGTGTTTTTGCCGAAAAACGTGTTTTTCGACTGAAAAACCTGAAATTACGACTACCAGACGGGACTCGAGTTCGCGGAACGCGCACAGGAATACAGGTAAGGCAGGTAAGTAACTATTGTGACTATTAGAAAAATGATTTTTGGAAGGAATTTCGAGATAAAAATTAATTAAGGGTTGAAAATTTCGATGAATTTTCTAAGTCCCAAAACGAAAAATATTTCGCGTTTTTTGTCAAAATTATTAGTCGGATAATAGGGGGTAGCCTATTTAAAATCAATTGAGCTGAAAACAGCTTCAAAATGCGTCACCGGGATGCAAAGTTACAAGGGTTTGAAGATTTAACTATGAAACTACGTTCCTCATAAGGTGGATTTCGTAGGTATTTAAAATAACTGATGTGGAAATTTTTTGAAGTTCTATGTTCGCCAGACGCACGTGCGAGGTGTCAAAAGACGCGTCTCGGCGCGGGCTAGCGATCTGTAGGGTTATTGAAATTATTGTGGAAGAAAAATTTTGTGTTTTTGCCGAAAAACGTGTTTTTCGACTGAAAAACCTGAAATTACGACTACCAGACGGGACTCGAGTTCGCGGAACGCGCACAGGAATACAGGTAAGGCAGGTAAGTAACTATTGTGACTATTAGAAAAATGATTTTTGGAAGGAATTTCGAGATAAAAATTAATTAAGGGTTGAAAATTTCGATGAATTTTCTAAGTCCCAAAACGAAAAATATTTCGCGTTTTTTGTCAAAATTATTAGTCGGATAATAGGGGGTAGCCTATTTAAAATCAATTTAGCTGAAAACAGCTTCAAAATGCGTCACCGGGATGCAAAGTTACAAGGGTTTGAAGATTTAACTATGAAACTACGTTCCTCATAAGGTGGATTTCGTAGGTATTTAAAATAACTGATGTGGAAATTTTTTGAAGTTCTATGTTCGCCAGACGCACGTGCGAGGTGTCAAAAGACGCGTCTCGGCGCGGGCTAGCGATCTGTAGGGTTATTGAAATTATTGTGGAAGAAAAATTTTGTGTTTTTGCCGAAAAACGTGTTTTTCGACTGAAAAACCTGAAATTACGACTACCAGACGGGACTCGAGTTCGCGGAACGCGCACAGGAATACAGGTAAGGCAGGTAAGTAACTATTGTGACTATTAGAAAAATGATTTTTGGAAGGAATTTCGAGATAAAAATTAATTAAGGGTTGAAAATTTCGATGAATTTTCTAAGTCCCAAAACGA